>JBBPBX010014979.1:0-35066 GCA_038048925.1 Garcialebias charrua
TATATATATATATATATATATATATATATCTAGTGCAAAGTCATGAATGTTATGTGTCTTTTATGCATATGTGTTTTGTTGCTGTGTTCTATCATGTACTTTGCAGGATTGCAGACAGCGGTTGGGTGTGGTTGCCTTATGCTCTTTTTGTGTATATTTGTTTTGTAGTGTTACTTTCTGTTTTTTCCTTTCTTTCTATTAAAAAATAAAAAATTATATTGGTGTGAAGAGGATGGCTGAGGTGAGAAGGGAGGCCATCTATAAAAGGGATTTTTTTTATTTTTATTAAAAAGAATACATAAAATGAAAGGTGGCAGAACGAAGAAGAAATCTGACCCGAACCAGTGACCTCCAGGACCCGATAAGTATAAAGCGGGTAAAGATGATGGATAGATGGCTTTTGTTGAAAAGATTTACCAAACAAATATTTTAAACAAAATCCATCCATACACATTTGAAACATGGATGAATGCAATATAATTTTGAAGTCTATTTTATTTTGAGTTAAATGTTCATGCAAAACAGTAGGCTGAAATCTTTGTTTACGTTTGTATTTTGAATTATTTGTGATGGACTGGAGACATGTCCAGGGTGTCCCCTGCCTCTCGCACAGTGACTGCTGGATATAGGCACCAGTGACCTCCGGGACCCGATTAAAGCTGCTGCATTCTATTCATATACCCATCTGTTCACAATTCAGGCTGCTGTATTTATACTGTATTATTTGACATTATTCATGTTTGCTACAAGCATACATTTTTGTTTTAAATAAATGTTTTATTTGTTTACATTATTGTTTAATCTTTTCATGATTTCAATTGAAAATTGTTTCAGAATCGAAAATAGTTTCAGAATCGAAAATCGTTTCAGAATCGAAAATCGATTCTGAATCGAAAATTGATCCTGGAATGAAAATTGTTTTAGAATCGAAAATCAATTTTTTATTGAATCGGTGCATCAAAAATCGGAATTGAATCAATTATCCAGACACTGAGAGATTCGCACCCCTAAAAAGCATGTAGAAATTTGCACTTTAATGGTTTGCAAAAGGTGTCTTTTACTTTTTTCTTTGTCCTTTAAAGTTTAAGAGCTCATCTTAAAGCAGGAAAAAAGAAAGTAATGAAACTGATTAACTACATTGCTTTATTACATTACAACGGTTGTTTCATTACTTATTATTAAAGCAGGGTCAATAATCAGCCCCAGCTAAACATATTTTATTGCTGACATGACCGCTGAGGTCGTTTTCCTGATGTAGATCCAGACTTTTTACACATAAAAACATAAATTTGCTTTTTACTATATTAAACCTCTTAACACTGGGACTCCCAGGAATTTTTAATTAGTACAATATTTACCAGATGTAGTCAATTGGCTCATCCCTTGAGATACTGATCAAGCTGCAGACTTTTCTTCTTAATGTAAATGAAGGGGGGTGATGGGTGTTCTTAACAGTTTGAAAATGCCTTGTGGGCTTGGGTCTATTGTTTGCGAATGAATGGCAAACATTCCAATGTAATTGGCTAATGGCTGCACCTTCTGCAACATTTTGGCTGACTGGCAGATTCACATGTGTTGTGACAAATGTAGAAAGGAGATGTTGTATATATATATATATATATATATATATATATATATATATATATATATATATATATATATATATATATATATATATGTACATTACAACATATAATTTCATTTGAGCTGCTTCCTTCAGGGCGAAGGTACGGCCTTCCTTTATTCTCAAGAAACAGAACAAAATTTTCTTTCATACCACAAGCAATTAAATCAATAAATAATACTAAGGTATCATGACTTACTGAGCACAAATGTCTTGGCTACACCTTCTGCAACATTTTGGCTGACTGGCAGATTCACATGTGTTGTGACAAATGTAGAAAGGAGATGTTGTATATATATATATATATATATATATATATATATATATATATATATATATATATATATATATATATATATATATATATATATATATATATATATATATATATATATATATATATATATATATATAATATATATATATATATATATATATATATATATATATATATATATATAAATATATGTACATTACAACATATAATTTCATTTGAGCTGCTTCCTTCAGGGCGAAGGTACGGCCTTCCTTTATTCTCAAGAAACAGAACAAAATTTTCTTTCATACCACAAGCAATTAAATCAATAAATAATACTAAGGTATCATGACTTACTGAGCACAAATGTCTTGGCTACACCTTCTGCAACATTTTGGCTGACTGGCAGATTCACATGTGTTGTGACAAATGTAGAAAGGAGATGTTGTTATATATATATATATATATATATATATATATATATATATATATATATATATATATATATATATATATATATATATATATATATATAACACAGTATCCCTCGACTTATGGTGGCCTCGACTTACAACGTTTCGGCTATACGAACGTGTGTAGAAATGGAACTCGTTCGTAAGTCGGGGATCACCTGTACAATCCCGCCTTCAGATAAAAGTGACCAATACAATCCCACCTTCAGATAAAAGTGGCCAATACAGGTAGTCCTCGACTTACGGTGTTTCGGCTATACGAACGGGTGTAGAAATGGAACTCGTTCGTAAGTCGGGGATCACCTGTACAATCCCGCCTTCAGATAAAAGTGACCAATACAATCCCACCTTCAGATAAAGTGGCCAATACAGGTAGTCCTCGACTTACGGCGTTTCGGCTATACGAACGGGTGTAGAAATGGAACACGTTCGTAAGTCGGGGTTCACCTGTACAATCCCGTCTTCAGATAAAAGTGACCAATGCAATCCCACCTTCAGATAAAAGTGGCCAATACAGGTAGTCCTCGACTTACGGCGTTTCGGCTATACGAATGGGTGTAGAAATGGAACTCGTTCGTAAGTCGGGGATCACCTGTACAATCCCGCCTTCAGATAAAAGTGACCAATACAATCACATATATATATATATATATATATATATATATATATATATATATATATATATATATATATATATATATATATATATATATATATGGTAAATGGTAAATGGAGCTTATTTATATAGCGCTTTCCAGCCCCCTGTGAGGGACCCCAAAGCGCTTTACAATACCAACCATCCACCCATTCATACACACATTCATACACCGGTAGCGGTGACTGCCATGCAAGGCGCCTTCCAGTCCTACCGGGAGCAACTCGGGGTTAAGTGTCTTGCCCAGGGACACAACGACACATGGTGTGAGTAACCGGGATTCGAACCTCCAGCCTTCCGATCGGGGGACGACTGCCATTACCACTACACCACGGCCGCCCATAATATATATATTATATATATATATATATATACATATATATACATATATATATATATATATATATATATATATATATATATATATATATATATATATATATACTATATATATATATATATATACTATATATATATATATATATATATATATATATATATATATATATATATATATATATATATACACAACCCTGTGTACATACTCTCGTTTTCATCACATGTACCACATGTGGTGCAAATGACGATAAAGACTCTCTGACTCTCTGACTCTGATATATAAATATGCCCCCAAGGCCTCATCCACACCAACAGAATGGCCTCATATACATACCAATGGCTGCAAAAATGCTAATTCAATGAGCCATTTGACTAACTCCCATGGGAACTATAGTTAGAATATCCGAATGGCTCACATGTGGTAGTGCTAGTGTTAAAAGGTGTATTAAATGTTGCTTCAGCTCAGAAAAATAAATTATAAATCGATGTATATGTAATAACAAACACGAGCTATTCAGCTGCAAAAAATCCTTTTAAGTAATGTAATTTTATTCCCAATAAAAATGAATTATTACCTTATGTTTCTGATACGTTTGTGCTATGTTTGCAAAGTTAAAGGTGTGCCTGGATGCTGAACATACACCCAGACTGACTGCATGGTTTGTTGCCAAATCAACATATTTTATCTCAGTGTTTAATGAGAAATGCAAAGTACAGATCTTTAAATTATTATTTTTGTAACATTCTTTTAAAAATAAAGATTTTATGCTATGATTATTTTAGTTTTAAGTAACTTTCCTCAAGTAAAACCTTGCACGTCTGTACTGGATGCCAATATGTATGTGTATGTGCTTGATAATTATAGATTCATAGAGGAAGCTTTACTTTTTTTTACTTCAATTTCACAAAACTAAAAAGACAACTATTGAAGAAGACCAATGTTGTGCTCAGGTGCTGTTCATAAAATTAGAATATCATGAAACAGTTGATTTATTTCAGTAATTCCATTCAAAAAGTGAAACATATATTATATTTATTACACACAGACTGATGTATTTCAAATGTTTATTTACTTTAATGTTGATTATTATAAATGACAACTAATGAAAACACCAATTTCACTATCTCAGAAAATTAGAATATTGTGAAAAGGTTCAATATTGAAAAACAGGGTGCTACACTCTGATCAGCTAATTAACTCAAAACTTGCAAATGCCTTTAAGAGTCAGAGTCAGATCTTTATTGTCATTTGCACCGCATGTGGTACATGTGATGAAAACGAGATTATGTACACAGGGTCCCAGTTACATCCAACAACAAATGCAAGAGAAAAACAGTAATAACATCTAGAATTAACTAAGAAAAACATCAACTAGTAATACACTGCCCTAATGTAATAGAAAAACCTCATTATAAACAGCAGCACGAACACGAGTCTGTATGAGCAGATGGTCACAGATGAACACAGCAACATGAAACAGATCAGCAGCAACAAGAAAACAGATCAGCATGATGTGATATTTTGCAGTGTTTATTCGTGTTGATTATTTATTCATGAGTCTAACAGCCTCAGGGTAGAAGCTGTTCCTCAGTCTAGTGGTTCTACATTTGATGCTCCTCAACCTCCGTCCTGAGGGGAGTGGGGCAAAGAGTGAGTGTGCTGGGTGAGTGGGGTCTTTCATGATGCAGGTGGCTCTTTTCCTGCATCTGGAGGTGTAAATGTCTGTGATGGTGGGGAGACTGACTCCAACAGACTTCTGTGCAGCCTTCACCACTCTCTGTAGAGCTTTCCTCTCTGCAACTGTGCAGCCTCCATGCCACACATTGATGCTGGAGCACAGGATGCTCTCCACTGCACACCTGTAGAAGGAGGTGAGGACTGGGCTGCTCAGACCAGCTCGTCTCAGCCGTCTGAGGAAGTAGAGTCTCTGATGACCTTTCTTGATCAGGCTGGTGGTGTTGTTGCTCCAGCTGAGGTTATCATTCATGTGTACACTCAAGTATTTGTAGCTGGAGACCACTTCCACTGCAGATCCACTTATGTTAAGTGGGGTGTGGGTGTGTTTGTTTAAATGGTCTCAGTCGAGTTCTGTAGACTACACAATCATGGGGAAGACTGTTGACTTGACAGTTGTCCAAAAGACGACCATTGATTAGTGATGGTGAGATGAAGCTACTGTACATGAAGCACTGAGGCTTTCCATTAAATAGCTCGACTCATGATCCAATGCGCCATACGGTGCTTCGTTTGCTCTACTGCACCATCAAGTGGACGATAAATGTAAAACTAGTAGATAGATTTTAATAACATAACTGGTTTGTGAAGTTTTAAGTTGAATGAAAAAAGAAATCATGTTTGTGAGGACCTCAAATAAAGTCTAAATTTGATCTGCAATTGATCTTAATCTGTATTTATTGTAAGGATGGCTCCCTCCGGTGGTCATCCCTTGTCATGTCACCTTGTTTACCTTGTCCGTGTCCTGATTGATTTCTCCTTGTGTTCTCAGCTGTTTACAATTACGTCCTGTCTTGTCTGTGTGTATATAAACCTGTCTGTGAGTTCTCTCCTTTGTCGCGTCATCGTTAGGTCTTCCCTTGATGTCTGTCATGTTCCAGTCTCCTGTTTGTGAGTTGCTGCCTCGACAGCTCTTTTGATTTATTTATCATTAAATACATATTTTTGTATCTCCTGGCTCCCTGAGAGAATTGTTGTCTGCACCATTGAGTTCATCCTCTCCTCAGAGTTAAATCCTGACAGTATGATGCGACCAAAATCAAAACCCAGCAGACAGAAATTATCTCCTACCTGTCCTCTCCAGCCCACCTGGATGGAAGAGACCGTGAGCCGCTGCAGCAGTTTCCAGATCCGACCCGTGCCGGCCCAAGAAGACTTCTGCCAGGAGGTGGAGATTCTGCCTTCTCCCCTCCTGGTCCTCGAAGAGGAGAGAAGGGCTCAGTTCCGGATGGGTTGCATGACCCGTGAGTCCAGTCCCCTCTCATCCCCTCTCAGACGTCAACGAGGAACAGGGAGACGACGGGGACTCCGTGTGTAAAATTCGGTTTACTCTTCAGTGTTAACACCATCCAGACGGGAAGCACTTATAGATATTTCAGTCAGGCTTTATTGACACTCTTAACACGAACACATGTACAGCTATATGAGCACACCTACAGCTAGTGGTCCGTTCCCTAATGTGTCCCCTAGAGGACCTGTACCAACACATTGGTTCCTAGTATCCGCTCACATAACATCTCCCCTTTTTAGCTTAGTATCCATATGCCTATTTCAAATACTTTTACACAGTGAACAGATATTAATAACACTTTGAATTTACTATTTCAAACAACTGTAACATTAACCTATCTAGGGGTCAGGGTCGACTACCTGGGTCCCCAGAGCTGTGCAAGGATTATTCTGGCCTGTGGGCCACAGCTCACTTCTCTAGGAATGCTGTTTACAAGTCTAGTCTCTGCGGGACGCGAACAACCCGTCCTGACCTGGTGACTGTGGAGCCATCAGGAATCACTCTGATGTGTGATCTGTTTCTTTTGAGACTGTCCGACTGCATGTCGATGTTGTAAGACCGTGGAGTGTTCGCTGACTGCTGATAGTCCCCGAGTTGTTGGTGTTCTTCACCCAGACTCTTTGTCCTGGGTGGAGCTCTTGTTTAGTCTGGGCTTTGTGTCTCTTGTTAAACCAGGAAGCTTGTTTTTGTTTCAGATCCTGGTCTTTTCTCCGGAAGAGATGAAGATTTGGCCATCTTGGTTGTAGTTTGTCCTCGCTGACCGGCAAGGGTGTTCTGATGTTACGACCCATAAATAGTTGTGCCGGTGATGAGCCTTGTGCCAGGGGTGTGGCCCTGTATGCCATGAGAGCCTTGTGTGGATCCTCCCCCTTCTTCAGGAGAGTTTTCACAGTCCTTACAGCCCTCTCTGCTTCACCGTTACTCTGAGGATAGTGAGGACTTGTGGTGACATGAGTAAAATCATAGTCCCTTGCAAGGGCTGTAAACTCAGTTGCTGAAAACTG
The DNA here is from genome assembly GCA_038048925.1 of Garcialebias charrua. Taxonomy (NCBI): domain Eukaryota; kingdom Metazoa; phylum Chordata; class Actinopteri; order Cyprinodontiformes; family Rivulidae; genus Garcialebias; species Garcialebias charrua. The sequence goes on from JBBPBX010014979.1 coordinate 7,378, forward strand.
GGGGCCATTATCTGTGATGAGGGTTTCAGGGACCCCATGCCTGGCAAAAATTGCCTTCATTTTATTGATCACCGGGACAGCGGTAGTAGAGGTAAGGTTTACCACCTCAATGTATCTGGAAAAGTAATCTATTACCACCAGGTACATGCAGGCCCGGATTATCAGATGGGCCAACTGGGCACAGGCCCAGGGGCCCACGCCCACCATGGGGCCCACCGCAGGGAGCCCACTGCAGTTTTTGGGAAGAAAGAAAATAAAATATCCTTAGATTTTAAATACGACAGCCACAGAGATAACCAATAAGATCCACGCTCTTCCTGTTATTTTTATTTTTTATCTTCACTGAGTTGGAAACCATAACATGCCGCGCCGCTGGCCCGCCCCCTAACCGAGTTTATAAAACAGGTAGCACTGCGTTGATCGGACTGTGTGAGTTGTCGTATCTGAGAAGCAAAAATGAGTGAGAGTAAGAGAAGTGGTTTCCAAAAACGAAAGAGAAAAAGAGAAAAAGAAGAGAAGGAGACGTGTTTATTAAAAAGTATGCCATCTATTCATACATTCTTTGCAAAACGTTTGGAGGAAAATCCGGAGAAGGAAGAAGTCGTTGTGGAGGATGCTGACGGTGAGCAAACTAACATGAGTCCGGAGGAGGAGGCTATTGCTAGCTGCACAACACAACCGCTTGAACCTAGCTGTAGCAGCGCCGCCAGTTCAGATTGGTTTTATCGGGTGTGCGACCCAGCATTGTGGGGGACAGTCGATGAAAAGGCTCGCGCTGTCCTTATCGATCGTGGAGCTGCCAGTTTTCATAATCGGGCGGCCAGATATCCAGCTTTTTTTTTTTTAAGCTAGAAATTAGAAGATTTTGAGCTAACCAGCAACGTTAGCTTGGAAGCGTTGCCTTCTACAAATGAACCCAACCTGAGCTAACAACGGCAGCTAACTTTACTGAAGAAATGTCTACGGTAGAAGAGCTAACAAAACAAGGAATGCTTCAAGTACCAAGAGTCTGAGCTGGTGAGGGTGCTGGACTTTGAGGACTTGGTTTGTGACTTTGCAAAGAAAAATACCAAAAAGAAGAACTTCTAAAGGTAAGAGCCACCGTGCTTTCTGTGAAATGAGTACCGTAGTCCAATGTAAACTGTTATGACTGTGCAGATAATAAATGTAATGTATTTTGCTTATTTTATATACTGTCTGCAAAACATGAATCTTGCATAATTGTGGTGTGATGCTGAGAATTAGTGCTGTAATTGGATTTTGCAGAGTGTGAAGTTGCCCATATCACTTGGTGACTGTTCATAGCTGTGTTATGTGATGGAATCATTATATCTTCAGTCGTAACATTTGAGAAGTGCTTTCTGCTTGAGTGATTTTCAGTGAACACTTTATTGTCATAAGCTTTAGCCATGCACTGGCTTGTGACAATTTATTTCATTTAATTGTTGTTGTGTGATTTATGAGTGAGATGGCAGTACAGTACTTGGTATTCATTTTTGACCAATAAGCAGTGGCGCTCCCAAGTGGGGACCCGGGGTGGCATGACAATCCCTGGAATTGTGTTCAGTTGATAGAAGACATACAGAGCCATCTTCTGCAATTAAAACATACGTGTAAAACCCAATAAATGTGAGTGTGTGTGTTGTGTGTGTGTGTGTTTGTGTGTGTGTGTGTGTATAAATAAATATATAGTAAAATGGGTGTTAGGTTAGGGAGGGGGCCCTGTGAGCTTTGGTGCCCAGGGGCCCCTGGGGTTGTTAATCCGGCCCTGGGTACATGGCACGTTCCCACTGGAACAGATCTGCTACGACCCGCTGCCATGGCCTCAGAGGAAGTTGTGTTGACATGAGAGGTTCTGGTCTCTCATGAGCCTCTCGCACGCACGCTGTGCAGTTTTCAACCTTGAGTTTGATTTGTTTGGTCAAACCCGGCCACCAATGCATTTTGTCATGCCCTGGTGACCTTCATGAATCAGGTTGAGCATTTCTTCCTGCATGCTGGCTGGAATAACAAGTCTTTCACTTTTCATCAAGAGTCCCTTTACAACAAGGAGGTCTTGGTGGTACTGCCAGTACGCTTGTAGTTCAGGAGGGAGACCCTTCCTGCTGGGTGGCCAGCCTGTTTGTACAAAGTTTTTAAGTTTTCTGCATGTGCTGTCAGTTTCTTGTGCCTGTCTGATTTGCACAAGCCTGCTTTCTGATGCTGGCAAATGTTGCAAAATGTGGTTAATATAAATACACACCTCTTCTTCCAGCTGCTTGTCCTGTGCTGTAAGTGGAGCTTGTATTGGTGCTCTGGACAGCGCATCTGCCGTAAATAAATTCTTTCCTGGGACATGTTCAATTTTGTATGTGAAGCGAAGCAGACATAATCTAAACCTTAGTATGCGAGGTGGCAGGTCATCAAGAGTTCTGCTTCCTAAGAAGGAGATGAGAGGCTTATGATCTGTCTGGATCAGAAAGTCCATCCCTATCAGGTAAGATTGAAACCGTTCACATGCCCAGGTCAGTGCTAGTGCTTCTTTTTCGATATGGGCGTACCTACGCTCTGCACTTGTCATACTGCGTGAAATGAAAGCCACTGGACGCCATTCACCTGTTGTTTGTTTTTGTGACAGGACGCCTCCTAATCCAAAGGACGAGGCATCTGTTGCAACTTTTGTTTCTCTGTTCACACAATACTGGGCGAGGACTGTGGGTGAGCTCAGTTCCTGTCGTAGCTCATCAAAAGCATGCTGCTGTGCTGTCCCCCACTCCCAGGCAGTGTCTGTTTTGAGGAGCTTTCTTAATGGTTGTGTGAGTTCAGCAATACGTGGGGAAAACTTTCCAACATAGTTTACCATGCCCACGAACCTCTTCACATTAGCAGCATCCTTAGGTGTAGGCATATCCTTGATTGCTTTGATTTTGCCCAGGTCTGCTTCAACTTTTTCTACAGCAAACTGGCACTTGTCGTTGTTCAGAGTCAGCCCCTCCTGTTGGAGCCTCTCTAACACTCTATGCAGTCTGTAGTCATGTTGTTCCCTGGTGGACCCAAAAATGAGTATGTCGTCTGCGTGACATACAGTTCTCTCCAGTCCTGACAACATTTGGGTCAGTCTCTTTTGAAAGTGTTCAGGAGCGGGCGATATTCCGAAAGGCAGCCTTTTGTAGCAGAATCTGCCAAACAGGGTAATAAATGTGGTCAGAGGGACTGACTCTGGATGTAGAGGTACCTGCCAAAATCCCGCCGTAGCATCCAATTTTGTGAAAATTGTCGCACCTGTAAATTTGGCCAATGTTTCATCTACAGCAGTCAGTATGTGGTGCTCTCTACAAACGTATTCATTTAAGTGAGTCAAGTCTGAACATATTCTGACCTTTTCATTCGGCTTAGGGGCCACCACCATTCCAGCACACCACTCTGTAGGTTCTTCGATGGGTTCAATCACACCCATTTTCACCATTCTCTCCAGCTCTGCCTTCACTTTGTCATATAAAGGCAGTGGGACTCGACGTGGTAGTGACAATGCATATGGTTTAGCACCCTCTTTCAATATAATTTTGTATTCTCCATTAAAGGTTCAGTATGTAATTTCTGGAACACGCTGGAACTTAGGAAAATTTTGAACAGAGACACGTTTCTGGTCCCTCCCTCTTAGAGCCATACCATACCATACCAACTTTATTTCTAAAGCACTTTATAAAACCGTGAGACCAAAGTGCTGTACACAAACATAAAATACAGTACAAAAATAAAATACAGTACAAAATTAAAAAGGTCAGATAAAAGACTAGCATTAAAATAGTAAAGTTTCACACAATAAAACAAAATCAAACATCTCGGATCGCGTCAAAAGCCAAAGAGAAAAGATGAGTTTTAAGAAGAGACTTAAAAACTACAATGGACGAGGCTTGTCTTATGTCACTCGGAAGGTCATTCCAGAGTTTAGGGGCAATCACTGAAAAAGCACGGTCACCTCTGAGCTTAAGTCTAGTTTTTGGAATCCTCAGAAGCTGCTGGTCAGCAGATCTGAGAGAACGGGAGGGAGTGTAAGATTGTAGTAGCTCAGTCAAATATGAAGGAGATCGGCCATTCAGAGCCTTAAAAGCGAACAAAAGTATCTTAAAATGAATCCTATAATACACTGGTAACCAATGTAAAGAGGCCAAAACAGGAGAAATACTATCAAATTTCCGTGTCCCTGTTAGAAGTCGGGCGGCAGCATTTTGAACTCTTTGCAGCTGTGAAATGCAAGAATCACTTAAGCCAGCATAAAGAGCATTACAATAATCCAGCCGAGTGGTTACAAAAGCATGGATTGCTGTTTCAAAATGTTGCCTTGAAAGAATTGGTTTCACTTTTGCTAACTGCCTTAAGTGAAAAAAGCTAGATCTCACAACTGTTCTGATGTGAGAATCCAGCCTTAGATCTGCATCTATCTTTACTCCCAGATTCGTAACAACTGGCTTTATATATCGAGTCAGTAGGCAGTCAACAGGCAAAGACTTCCCATAGGAACTCCCAAAAATCACTACCTCTGTCTTGTCTTCATTTAGTTTCAGGAAATTTAGAGACATCCAAGTCTTCAAATCTTCCAAACATAGAAGCAAAGACTGGAGAGAAGTGTGGTCTGCTTTCTTTACCGGTACATAAATCTGTGTATCATCTGCGTAGCAATGGAAGGCAATCCCGTGTTTTCGAAGGACGGAGCCAAGAGTGCTAATTTTTTGATACTTTGTTAAAAAATAAAAAAAAACTTTATTTTGTTTTTTTCTCTCTTTTGTTTTCTATTGTTTATTGTTTGTTTGTTTATTGTTTATTGTTTAAGGAAATTCTACCACTGCTGTTCATTGTTCTTTAGTTTTAGCAGGTCGCTTTCGTAAATGAGCCCATGAGGTTCAAAAGATTTACCTGACTAAATAAAGGTTGAATGAATGAAAAAAAGAGGAAGAAGATACTACTGGAAAAGAACAGGGCCCAAAACTGAGCCCTGTGGAACACCATATGAAAGAGAAGCAGATGAGGACCTATGGCCATCAAGAGAGACACAAAATGTACGATTTGTCGGGTAGGATTTAAACCAGTTTAGGGCTGTATGGCCATATATGGCTCTGTTACCCTTGCTCTGCTGAAATTCAAATTCAAGCTCTGTTTTTATTGGCTGATTCAAAATCAAGCTGTTTTTATTGACTGGTTACAAAGTCTGTTTTTATTGGCTGATTCAAATTCAAGCTCTGTTTTTATTGGCTGGTTACAAACTCTGTTTTTATTGGCTGGTTACAAACTGTTTTTATTGGCTGGTTAAAGGCGTGTCACTGTGACTTTTTAGAAATGCTTTTAGAGAAGCAAGGGGACAATAGTTTTTTCAGAGATTACTTGTCTAAAATCAGTATGTCAGGAGGTAGTGACAGAGTGAAGAAATATGTTAAGAATATATTGTTAGAAAAGTTACATGCAGCTCCTTTAAGGAGACCCAGCCCTGTAAATACCTTGGGGTACAGTTTTTTCATGTCAGCCTCCAGCTCTTTAACACCGTCTATGGGGTGCAGCAACCCTAAAGCTGAAATAGCTGGGAAGCCTAGTAGAGGAGTAGACAGTCTCTGTATGACATACACCGGCTGTGTTGTAGTTTTGTCATTGTATTTCATAAGAGCATTGAACTGACCTTTTACTTTCAGGGTTTCACCACTTGGACCACACAGGGACTTGTCTGCTTTGGTAAGTGGGCCATGTGTGTCTTTCAAGTAGGTGGCTGCTGGTATCACGGTCACATCTGCACCCGTATCCAGTTTGAATGTCATGTTTTTGCCGTTGATTTCCAGCGTTTTTTTCCAGTTGTTGGGGCGTTCTCCTGCCGATACTGCTCCCAAAAACAGTTTGTCGTCCTCCAGGACAGCGTCCTCATCCTTCAGGACTGCTCCCACTCTGCCCGATCTGCACACAGCTGCAAAGTGTCCCCTCTTTCGGCATTTCCTACACTCTGCGTCTCGTGCTACACAGTTCACTTTGTTGTGTGCAGGTGATTTACCACAGCGTCCACAGTACTTGTATCCTTTTTGGACTTCACTCTGGCTCTTTGTTTCGTGTGGTTTTCGTGCTTGGTTGTCGTTGAAAGTTCTTTTCTGGAATTTTAATAAGTCCACTTTTGGCTGCTGTGTCATATCCGTCGTCTCTCTCACGACTGGTTGTTGTTTCTTTACCTCCTCATGCTGTCTTATTTGTTGCACCGCCTTTTCTAATGTTAGTCCACTGTCCATCTGCAGTTTCTCTGACAGGCCCTGGTACTGTATGCCCACCACTAACCTGTCTCTTATCATTTCATCTGGCAGTGGTCCATACTGGCAGTTTTCTGCTAACTTATAGACTGCAGCTATGAAGGACTCAGCTGATTCACCTGTGTCTTGGCCTCTTTTGTTAAAACGTGCCCGCTTGTATATAACGTTGTATTTGCCAATAAAGTGTCTGTCAAAAGCTTCTTTTACACTTTTGTACTTTTTAAAGCTCATCCTGACTCAATCCCAGTGTTCCTAAAATGTCAGCTGCTTTATCGCCCATTGTGTAAACTAAAGAGTTTACTTGATAGCTTTCGTCTTTGCCATCCAATCCAGCTGCCATACGAAACCTTTCGAAGCGGCGAATTCAGTTGGGCCATGACGAATAATCGCTGAAATCGAAGTTTTCAGGTGGGTTGATCAAAAACAGGGAATCCATCCGCTGTTCGTCGTTTCCGCGGTATTAGCTTAGCACACTCGTTCACTCACGGGCCGCGCCGTGTAAAACTGCTGCTTCTCACCGACGTAGGCGGAACGAAGACGGGCTTCTTCACTTCTGACACCATGTAATATTAGGTTTACGGCGGGAAGCACTTATAGATATTTCAGTCAGGCTTTATTGATGCTCTTAACACGAACACATGTACAGCTATACGAGCACACCTACAGCTAGCGGTCCGTTCCCTAATGTGTCCCCTAGAGGACCTGTACCAACACATTGGTTCCTAGTATCCAGTGGTGGGCCTCCCACCGCTAGGTAGCGCTATTGCGCTAATCCGCTTTTAGCGTAGCTAAATAATCTGTTAGCTTTACAGCGGATTGACTAAGTTTTATAATTCATAAGCGGGTTTGTGCTATTTTTATTTAAAATGCAGTACCGCTAATAACTAATTATCTATCAGTAAAAACGAAATAACGTATTTACGAGCAGCGCCGGATGTGGTCCGTCACAAAAAAGCGTCCCCCTCAGTCTCTTGGTGTGTGCTCTCTCTATAGCAGTTAGCAGCCAGTGTGTTACTCTGGAGCCTTATTGCTTGTTTTCGAAGAGTCAGACGAAGACTTTTTAACATGGAGGGTGAACTGAACTTGTGGATGTTTCTCAGCGGCCTACGTGACGCGTCTGGATTTTAAAAAAAGTTCGCCACATTAGCACTCTTCAAAATGGCGTCCGCGACTGCCAAAGAAGCCAGGATTTTACAACAAAACACGGTAAAACAATTGTTTCTTTGCTGAGAAAAAATATATTTCATAGCTGACGTTATAGTACAAGTTTTTCTGAGCTTGAGAGTTTCACGAAATGGTCAAATCTGCTGGATTTAAAAAAAGTAGTTCACCATTAGGACTCTTCAAAATGGCGTCCGCAGGGCAGCAAACTTACATACTCAGGGAATCACAAGGAACTCAGGAGACAGAGGCAACAGGAGACAATGCCAGGACAATGATAAACACAGAGATACAGACTTATTTTTGATTTGATTTGATGTTCATTCATTCATTTTAAAAGAACAATACAAAACAGTTTCATCAGATACAAGGATGAATAGACTTTTAGCTGAATGGATGGATGGATAGACAGTTAGCTGGATGGATGATCTTTAACAAGTTCTAAAATCATTAAAATTTAACCTCAGCTTGTGCCTCTGACCCAACAGAACCTCCTTCAGCAGCAGAATCCTCTGTGGTTCTCTGACTTCATCAGTCTGCAGGACTTCATCAGTCTCTCTCCTGGTTCTGGAGGAGTTCTGACCCACTCTTCTTTCCATTGTTGCTTCAGTTCTTTGAGGTTTCTGCTCAGCTCTCTGAAGGTTTCAGGTTCAGGTTCTGGACTCTGACTGGGCCGTTGATTTGATTTGATTTGATGTTTATTCATTCATTTTAAAAGAACAATACAAAACAGTTTCATCAGATACAAGAATACAAGTAGGATAAAATGAAAGGAGCAGAAAGAAGATGAAATCTTATTATATCTGCCCCTTATTTATTTCACAGTTTGTTCAACCAATGATAACCTTCAAACTACATCACAAAATGAATAACTCTACTTAATTTTTCTAACTGTAATACACAAACACACTAAGCTACATCATATATAGTTTTTGAGCAAGTCCTTTTTGACCTTTTTCTTAAATGTATACATTGGGCAGCACGGTGGCACAACTGGTAGAGCTGCTGCCTCTCAGCGAGAAGGTTGCCGGTTCAAATCCCGGTCCGGGGCCTTTCTGGGTGGAGTTTGCATGTTCTCCCCGTGCATGCGTGGGTTTCCTCCGGGTACTCCGGTTTCCTCCCACAGACCAAAAAACATGCTTGTTAGGCTGATTGGTGACTCTAAATTGACCCTAGGTGTGAGTGTGAGAGTGGATGGTTGTTTGGTGTGAGTGAGACAGGTCCCTCTTGTAAATGAGTCCCCGTGACTCAACGAGGCTAGCCTGTATAAATAAAGGTTGAATGAATGAATGAATTGATTTTGCATTTTTAACATCACTCTCCAGAACATTCCACAATCCAACTCCCTGAATTGAGGTAGACCGTCCCTTTAAGCTGGTTCTGAATTGTGGTTTGATGAATATCTGTCCCTTTAAGATTGTAATAACTTTGTCTAAATTTCTTTGGATATTTAAAGGTAATGTGTTATTATGAGCCCTATACATAACTGATAAAATACTATATTCTACCAATTCCTGGAATTTCAATAAATTTAGCTGAAGAAACAAGGTGTTTGATGGGTGACTGAAATGTTTTCTGGTGATTACTCTTACAGCTCTCTTTTGTAAAATAAAAACAGGCTTTGTAATTGTTTTGCACGCTTTTCCCCAAACCTCAATACAATAGATTAAATGTGGAACAATGATTGTGTTATACAACATATACAGAGCTTTATCAATTAAAAAATCCCTGACTTTATATACAGGTACATGAACACACAGCATGACAATCACAAACACCTGGACAACAAAATGGAGGAGATAAGCAAGACAATTAACAGAGAGACCAGGGAGTGTAGGGATGGGGACCCATCACCTGAGAGCAACATGCTTACAACTGTTATCTTGAAGTTCTAGGGTGTAGAGAGCCACAGAAACGGTTATGGTAGGCCGGATTTGGCCCACGGGCCTTGAGTTTGACACATGCGATCTAGTGGTACTAAAAGTAACAAAAGAAGAAAAAAAACAGCCAAATATGTCTGCAGTTTAGCTAACAGACTTTGGAATGGGTACATTTTGTCCTTGTCAAACCTGTTGAAGAGAACCAAACTAAATACTCTGAAACTCAAACAACTTACTGTATAACAGTTCATGCACCGCTAGTTGGCAGTGTAGTGCAAATATTGCATAACTTGCTGCTACCAATTGTTGAATTTAATTAGCGGATTAGAATTAGCTTCCCCTAATTTTCATAAGACATTAGTGCTTTTGAAATTGCGGACCTAAATAAATTAATTAGTGCTTTAGAAATGGCGGAACTAATTTTTGGATTAGCGTTGCCCACCACTGCTAGTATCCGCTTACATAACAAAGTGGACTCCTCCCAGGGAGCTACCCCAGCTCAGGGCGAAGCGGACGGCTCCTCCACGGCCCTGCTCAAACTGTGACGCAGGGCAGCCGAGACGCTGAAGGTGAGCTGGCCCGAACCCCCACCCCGCCAACAACAAACCAGACTGGCTGCTAGCTACTTTCTGGGAAGGCAGCAGGTTCCTGCGAGACACAAGATGCCTTTGTTCCCGGACTTTTTGACAGAGCTGACCCGCTCATGGGTGACCCCGAAGGCTCTACTCTCCCTGCCTTTAGCCCAGTTCCTGGACGTCGACAACATGGAGGCGGCGGGCCTGGCCCTCATGCCGCCGATGGACGAGACACTGGCAGCGTATTTGGCGCCAAAGACGTCCGGCTCAAAACCAACGCTCCTGAGCAAGCAGTGCCGCACGACAGCGCTCCAGCAGGAGAAGAGCTACCGGGCCCAAGGCCTCGCCACACGTGCCCTCAACATGGCGTCCATGCTCCAGGCCTATCAGGCTGAAAAACTGTAGGAGCTCCAGCAGTCGTCCTCGAAGAAGCAGGCGGCTGACGCGCTGGAGGAAACATGAAGGACAGCTGACTTCATCCTCTGTCTGACGTGTGCAGCAGCAATTGCACAGGGTAAGGCCATGGCTGAGTTAGTGGTCGCACAGAGGCATCTGTGGCTCACGCTGACGGAGCTGCCCGAGAGCCAACGCTCCACGTTCCTCCACCAGGTGGAGCCCTCAGGATTGTTTGGGGGCGCCCTGGAAAAGATCCAGCACCGCTGCGACCAGAGGCGCAAGCAGGAGGAGGCCATGCGTGAGGGTCTGCCCAGAAGGCAGTTCTCACACCAGAGGGACTCCAGTGGGCACAGAAACGCGCCACAGAGACAGCACTCGCTCCCTCGCAGACCTGCTCAGAAGAGGCAAAACCTGGACTCCGGTGAGCAAAAAGCTCCATCCACCTCAGAGCCACGCGGCCGTGCACCGCAGGGTCAGGCCTGGTCCAAGAACAGGTTTGTCCCCAGGCAAGCTGGACAGCCAAGGACGTCGTCCGCAAGCAGGGACAGGAAGCAGAAGTTAGCCTAACTTCTCAGCTACCTCTGACACAATCCAGGCATCTTCACCCCAGTGGAAAAAGAAAAGCTGACTGTTGTTTACCGCAGACTGTGGTAAAAAGGCCCAGACTGACTGGTCATGTTTGTTCAATGCACAAAACACTTTTTTCCATGTGTGTAATAAAGAACAATTATTGTTTTCAAACAATAAAAACCCAAAAGGTGAAAAGTGTCCTGTTTCACAAATCAACACAAAGACACCTCATTTTTATGAAACAAGGGTCAATAAAGGGGTCACACAGTCGTTCAGCACGGTCTGTCGACTCCCCTCCTATGAGACTGAGAAAAAAAACTGGGCGACATGGGTCCACTTTGTGTGGAACGTCACTGACAAATAAGCCCAGCTCGGCCATTAACACAACATCCACTAGAGGGTGACACAGGCCCTCAAGTGGAATCAAGCTCCCTGTCTCACAGCGGGCACGTTGTGACGCTCACTCCCCCTCCCCTCCTGATTCATCTTCATATGCCTTCCAGGCTCGCCGCTCGCGCGAGAGCGTGGGCAGCTTGTGAACCCTCGCGATGGGTGATGGAAGTTGTAGTTCAGGGATACAATTTGCAGTTCTGTAGACGTCCACAACCCTTTTCCGGGGTGGTTACGTAGTCGATCAGTGCAGCTCGCGCCCAGACGCTGAGAAGAAATCAGCTCGCTTTTAAACAAGGGTGCAGTGAAAGTTGTCCCTCCTCAGGATGTGAACAAGGGATTGTACAGCAAGTACTTCGTCGTTCCGAAGAGAGGTGGAGTTCTCAGACCTATTTTGGATCTAAGACGTTTGAACAAGCGACTCAGATCTTACTGATTCAAAATGCTAACGCTGAGACAAGTGATCCAGTCCATGCGCCCGGGAGACTGGTTCTGCAGCGTGGATTTGAAAGATGCTTATCTGCACATCAGCATCCGGCCGAGCCACCGGAAGTTTCTACGATTTGCCTTCGAGGACGCCGCGTACGAGTTCCAGGCTTTGCCCTTCGGCCTCAGCACAGCCCCCCGCGTGTTTACAAAATGACTGGAGGCGGCGCTATCACCACGCCCGGATTTTCGCAGGGGCTAACATGGGCTTGAGCCCTTGGCCCCGGAATTTTAGGGGCCCCGCCCGGAGCCTCCGGCCCCGCCCCCTAAGTTTATTTTATTTGTAAACGGATAGTGTCAGAATTTAACCAATGACTAAGATGATTTTGACAGTGCCTTTGAAAAATGTTTTAATTTGTTCTGTCAAATGTCCATCTTAAATGATTGCTTATTATTGGTCCAGTTTTGACGCGCATCTTAGGGGGGGGGGGGGGCGAGCGTCATTCACCGACGCTGGTCAATACGTACTGTATTTGTTTTTACAATGGCGGACAATAGGAAATACGACAGCGGAGCGCAGAAAAGAAAAAAGAGAATAGAAAAAGTGCATCGTGACAAAGAGGCGATAAATAAAATGCCTAAACTGACAGGCTTTTTTAAACCTGTTAGCGGAGATGGAGCAGGACCACCATCATTACTCCCCGCTGATCAAACTGTTAGCTTTGCTAACACCGGCTGCACGAGCCCACCAGAACCTTCAACCGTGACCGTCCAGGCTGGACTGGCATCTGAGGAGTCAGAGCAGGTGGAAGCAGGAACTTCTTCAGCAGGTGGAACTGTGGATCCGTACAGTACTGATCCTGCGCTTTGGGGGGACATTGACAAGTCCGCGCGGGCTTACTGGGCTGAGCGAGGACCGGGGAGCTGCCAAAATATGAACGTTAGTTTTCAAGCATCTGAACGGGTGTACAAGCATCAAAAACGTCTGTTCTCCAAATCTCACTTTAAACGTAAGATGGCAAATGGTGAGTACATCGAAAGACCGTGGCTGCTCTACTCTCCATCCTCTGGAGCTGCGTTTTGTTTTGCATGCCGCATTTTCAGCGATGCCACTACACAGTCAAGCTTTGAAACTGGTTTCTGTGACTGGAAGCACGCAACTGGGCAGCACGGTGGCACAACTGGTAGAGCTGCTGCCTCTCAGCGAGAAGGTTGCCGGTTCAAATCCCGGTCCGGGGCCTTTCTGGGTGGAGTTTGCATGTTCTCCCCGTGCATGCGTGGGTTTCCTCCGGGTACTCCGGTTTCCTCCCACAGACCAAAAAACATGCTTGTTAGGCTGATTGGTGACTCTAAATTGACCCTAGGTGTGAGTGTGAGAGTGGATGGTTGTTTGGTGTGAGTGAGACAGGTCCCTCTTGTAAATGAGTCCCCGTGACTCAACGAGGCTAGCCTGTATAAATAAAGGTTGAATGAATGAGTGAAAACTGAACGCATGAAGGAGCATGAAAACAGTGAACATCACAGAAAAGCAATGCTGACGTTTGTTTCACTTGCATCAGCCAGCGGGAGGATAGACACACAGCTGCAGAGGCAATTTGAATCTGAGTGTGCATATTGGACTGAAGTTTTGAGAAGAGTTGTGTCTGTTGTGAAGTTTTTAGCAGAGAGAGGACTGGCTCTTAGAGGAAACAGTGACATATTTGGCCGAACTGATAATGGGAATTATCTGGGAATACTGGAGTTAATCAGTGAGTTTGATCCTTTTCTGAAATCTCACATAGAGAAATATGGAAATGCAGGTGCAGGGAAACCCTCATATCTTTCTTCCCAAACATGTGAGGAATTTATTCAGCTGATGGGTGATCGTGTTCTATCAGAAATAGTGAGTGAAGTAAAAATGGCAAAATACTTCTCAATCTCTGTTGACTCCACGCCAGATGTTGCACATGTTGATCAGTTAACATTTGTGTTAAGATATGTGTCACCTGAAGGGCATTCACAGGAACGCTTTCTGGAGTTTCTACCAATTGAAAGTCATACTGAGTCAGAGTCAGAGAGTCAGAGAGAATTTATTGTCATTTGCACCGCATGTAGTACATGTGTTGAAAACGAGATTATGTACACAGGGTCCCAGTTACATCCAACAACAAATGCAAGAGAAATACAATAATAACATCTAGGATTAACTAAGAGAGACATCACATCAGCTAGTAATACACTAAGCCCTAATGTAGTAGAAAAACATCATTATAAACAGCAGCACGAACATGAGCAGATGGTCACAGATGAACGCAGCAACAAGAAACAGATCAGTATCTTGTTGCTGCGTTCATCTGTGACCATCTGCTCATGTTCGTGCTGCTGTTTACTGGGGAAGCTTTATGTGCATCTGTACTCAAGGTTTTGGAAGAGATGGGGATTGACATTGCAAACTGCAGGGGGCTATGCTATGATAATGCTGCCAACATGTATAAAGGACTACAAGCATGCATTAAAGAACTCAACCCCCTAGTTGAATGGGTTCCATGTGCTGCACATACTCTGAATTTGGTTGGAGTTAATAGTGTGAACTGCTGTTTTGAGACAGCTGATTTTTTCCAGTTTGTGCAAAACTTATTTAACTTTTGCTCTAAGTCAACAGCAAGGTGGAAGGTGGTGACAGATGGACTGCAGCCTAATGCAAACAAGCGCATTGAAACACTGAAGTCCCTTTCAAACACTAGATGGGCTGCACATGCAGATGCCACACAGGCAGTGCATATTAACTATGCAAACATTCAAAAATCATTGCAGAATATTGTAAATGACACAAACCAAAATGCAGCAATAAGAAATGAAGCAAGATCACTTGATAAAAAAATGGACAAGCTTGAAACAGCTTTTATGTGTACATTTTGGCACAGCATTTTGCAGCGCTTTGAAAAAGCAAGTGCAGCTTTGCAGGCTGTGGAACTAGACTTGTGTAGAGCTGTGGATTTGGTGGGGTCCTTGCGGGAGTACATTGGAGGTCTGAGAGATCAGTTTGATAGGTTTGAGTCTCAAGCAAAGAAGTTGTCTCCAACAGTTTCACAGGCTTACAGAGCTACTACTCAAAGATCAAAGACTCCAAAAACATTTTTTGGAGAGAGCGCCACCTCAGAGGTTGAGTTATCAGCTCAAAAAAAGTTCTCCACCAGTGTTTTTTTGGTGGTTGTTGACAGATTGCTTTCTGAAATCGATCGCAGGTATGCTGCATATGATAACCTCAACAACACTTTTGGCTTCCTGAACAATTTATCTGGTGTTACTGTTCAAGAGCTAAGAAACAAAGCATCTCATCTCCAAAGTAAATATTCAGCTGACTTGGAGATGGACTTTGTGGAGGAAACTGTCCAGTTTAAAGATTTTATTCGTGATAAAGAGATCACATCTGCTCCATCGCTTTTACAATTCATTAGGGAAAAGAAACTGCAGGACATCTTCCCAAATGTGGATATTGCATTCAGGCTTTACCTGACATTTCCTGTCACAAATGCAAGTGGTGAGCGATCATTCTCCAAGCTCAAAATTGTTAAAAATAGACTCAGATCCACAATGGGACAAGAAAGACTGAACCATTTGACTCTCATGTCTATTGAGAGTGATCTAGTGAGAAAGCTGGACTTCAGTGATCTTGTAAAGGAATTTGCAGCAAAAAAATCCAGAAAAGTGGGCATCTTTTCAAATGTCATGTCAAAGTAAGGCTTAAATGTCTGATAACCCTACTGAAAAGGCTTGGTGTTACTGGTTAGGGCAGTGCATGTCTGCATTATAAGACAGGCTCAAAGTTGCTAAATGTTCAGGGTTGAATATTTTCTTATTTGGGTTACATGGTTTGCGTTTGAGTAAATGTAGGTCAATGTTTGTGGTTCTAGTTCCTTCAAATGAGATGAATGCAGAAGTTTTGTTAATAAATGGAAATCTTTATTTTGTTCTTCATACTGTATTTTTAAGATGTTATCTGTAAAATAAACTGCAAGCATCATATTCTAGTTTCAAACCAACATGTGGTTTTGTCTTTCTAGAAACCAGTTCAGTGTTGTTTGTTGTTTGTGACAACTGGCATATTAAAGTTGTAATATGTGAAAACTTACTGTTCAGTCATTTTCTGCTCAACATCTGAACCAAAACAAACAAAAAATAAAATAAAAATACTGTATTTTCCGGCCTATAAGTCACACTTTTTTTTACACTAATTTTCATGTCCTACGACTTTTCGGGCGGAAAGTACGGTATATATGGGCCCCCATATTGACTCAAGCCCAGGGGCCCCCATCCTCCTAAATCCGGCCCTGACTCTGACTTTTGAACCTGATTCTAATAGGTAGCCACAACTAATTGACCTCAGCTACACAAAATGACTCAAACTCAGTCAGTTTTAAAACTATAATGCTGAAATCTGTTGTGGCAGTAGCTGAACAGCACCAACAAATACAGGACAACAAATCGTGTAAAATAATTTGCATTAAATTTTGGCAATAGCTGTTGATGTAGCAAAATATGTCATGATGAGCCAGTTATAGTGAAGTAATTATTGGACTTCTGATGAACTTTGGGAGTCAGTCAGTAGGTTAACACAAAAATGACTATTAGTCAATTTGTCAGATTTTAATCTAAGATTTAGTGATAATAGCTGAGAGTAATCCAACACTTGCGTTGAGCTCATCATAACAACTTCGGCATTGACTTTGGGAATAAATTATCAATAAAATTGCGAATCACTGGCCTGATTTATATGAAACTATCAAAATGTTCCCCTCCCTGGGCTGCCACCTTACCGTGGTGGAGGGGTTTGAGTGTCCCAATGATCCTAGGAGCTATGCTGTCAGGGGCTTCATGCCCCTAGTAGGGTCACCCAAGGCAGACAGGTCCTAGGTGAGGGACCAGACAAAGTGCAGCCCAAAGACCCCTTATGATGAGTAAATAAATGGACTAATGTTCCCTCGCCCGGACGCGGGTCACCGGGGCCCCACTCTGGAGCCAGGCCCGGAGGTGGGGCACGTTGGCGAGCGCCTGGTGGCCGGGCTTTTACCCATGGAGCTCGGCCGGGCACAGCCCGAAGAGGAGACGTGGGTCCCCCTTCCCATGGGCTCACCACCTATGGGAGGGGCCAAAGGGGTCGGGTGCAATGTGGGATGGGTGGTGGCCGAGGGCGGGGACCCTGGCGGTCTGATCCTCGGCTACAGAAGCTGGCCATTGGGACATGGAATGTCACCTCTCTGGTGGGGAAGGAGCCTGAGCTAGTGTGTGAGGTTGAGAGGTTCCGGCTAGAAATAGTCGGACTCACCTCAACGCATGGCTCTGGCTCTGGAACCAGTTTCCTTGAGAGGGGTTGGACACTCTTCCACTCTGGAGTTGCCCCTGGTGAGAGGCGCCGAGCAGGAGTGGGCATACTTGTTGCCCCCCATCTTGGTGCCTGTACGTTGGGGTTCACCCCGGTGAACGAGAGGGTAGCCTCCCTTCGCCTACGTGTGGGGGGATGGGCTCTGACTGTTGTTTGTGCCTATGCGCCAAACGGCAGCGCAGATTACCCACCCTTTTTGGAGTCCTTGGAGGGGGTATTGGAGAGTGCGCCTCCTGGGGACTCCCTTGTTCTACTGGGGGACTTCAACGCTCACGTGGGCAATGACAGTGAGACCTGGAGGGGTGTGGTTGGGAGGAACGGCCCCCCTGATCTGAACCCAAGTGGTGTTCTGTTATTGGACTTCTGTGCTCGTCATGGATTGTCCATAACGAACACCATGTTCAGGCATAAGGGTGTACATATGTGCTCTTGGCACCAGGACACCCTAGGTCGCAGTTCGATGATCGACTTTGTTGTCGTCTCATCTGATCTGCGGCCGCATGTCCTGGACACTCGGGTGAAGAGAGGGGCGGAGCTGTCCACTGACCACTACCTGGTGGTGAGTTGGCTCCGATGGTGGGGGAGGATGCCGGTCAGACCTGGCAGACCCAAACGTATTGTGAGGGTCTGCTGGGAACGTCTGGCAGAGTCTCCCGTAAGACGGAGCTTTAACTCCCACCTCCGGGAGAGCTTTGAACACGTTCCGAGGGAGGCGGGGGACATTGGGCCTCATGCACAAACCGTTCGTACGCACAGATATGTGCTTATCCTGTGCGTACGAGTGATTAAGGATCATTTGTGGCATCCAACACTGTTTTCGTATCCTACGAATTTATTCAGATACGAACAAAATCTACGAGTGGTCCAGACCTGTCGTATATTTTAGGAGCGTCAGTCTGCTGTCATCCAGACGGATCTTCTCCACGAATAACTTCATATTTCGTTATTTAGAAAATATTTAGAGTTTAAAAACAATTAAATGCAACCACATTGGTTTAATTAAAGCGGCTTCAACCCCCCCCCCCCCCACGTCCACCACCCTGCGCCACCCGCGCGTGACCCCCCGCGCCACTCATGTCGACCACCTGTGCCACGCAACGCGCCCCACGCAACCACGCCACGCGCCCCCCCCCGCCACTCATGTCGACCACCTGTGCCACGCAACGCGCCTCGCGCAACCATGCGCGCCACTGTCGACACACACACACACACACACACACACACACAGCACCGCAGAGAAAAAGCGAAACCAGCTTATTCAGTCGTTTCATGTCATGTTTTATTTAAGCTGCCTGTTGACTGCGGGCGCACTGTCATCTGTGTTCTGAGTGTGGATCATCGCGCGTCTTGCAGTCAGTCTGCTCATCCATCTCGCAGACTGACCACCTCCTGTCCGTGCTGCGGCGAGACGTTTGTTTGAAGCCATTTTCAGATCAAACCATTTATTCTTGATTTCTGATACTGTACGACCCACGGGACACACAGCACTACAATATTAATATGAAGTTAACTGTAGTTTCGAGACATTTTAAAATGCTTCTGTTCAAAAACACATCCGACACTTGCGGGGGGTGGGGGGGGGGAGGCAGCGGTGCGCTCTTCTGAATAAGTGAAACTATAATGTAACACAGTACACTAAAATTAGAGATATTTGACCATCCGACACCTGCGGGGGGGGGGGTAGCCACAGCGCCACTGAGAGCAGATCTCCGAACGCGTGAAGTTCCTCCTTTTACTTCATGAGTTTGAATGAATGGACACTTCCTGCTGTCAGAAGGCAGGAAGCGTGGCCTTATATGGTGTTTTGAGGGGTGGAAATTATGTAAATTACCTTCACGCGAGCACGCGCAGGTGAGTAGAACAGGTGGAATTCATCACCTTTAAGCAGCCCGTTTACACGCTTTTCCTGTGGATAGAAGACTTTGTTGGTTCTGACGTGGCATGTTCGTACGAACGCTTCGTACGAACAAAAGTAGGAGAAATTTAGGATAAGAATAAGAACATTTTCGTGCATGAGGGCCATTGAGTCCGAGTGGGCCATGTTCCGCGCCTCTATTGTCGAGGCAGCTTATCAGAGTTGTGGCCGCAAGGTTGTTGGTGCCTGTCGTGGTGGCAACCCTCGAACCCGGTGGTGGACACCGGCGGTGAGGGATGCTGTCAAGCTGAAGAAGGAGTCCTATTGGGCCTTTTTGGCCTGTGGGACCCCGGAAGCAGCAGATAGGTACCGACAGTCCAAGCGGCATGCGGCTCGGGTGGTTGCTGAGGCAAAAACTCGGGCGTGGGAGGAGTTCGGAGAGGCCATGGAGAATGACTTCCGTACGGCTTCGAGGCGATTCTGGTCCACCATCCGGCGTCTCAGGGGGGGAAAGCGGTACGCGACCAACACCATTTATGGTGGGGATGGCGTGCTGTTGACCTCAACTCGGGATGTTGTGAGTCGGTGGGCGGAATACTTCGAAGACCTCCTCAATCCTACTGGCACGTCTTCCACTGAGGAAGCGGAGCCTGGGGACTTTGGGTCGGGCTCTCCAATCTCTGGTGCTGAGGTCACCGAGGTGGTTAAAAAGCTCCGCGGTGGCAGGGCTCCGGGGGTGGATGAGATTCGCCCTGAGTTCCTTAGGGCTCTGGATGTTGTGGGGTTGTGTTGGCTTACGCGACTCTGCAATATCGCGTGGACATCGGGGGCAGTTCCCTTGGATTGGCAGACTGGGGTGGTGGTTCCCCTATTCAAAAAGGGGGACCGTAGGGTGTGTTCCAACTATAGGGGGATCACACTCTTAAGCCTCCCTGGTAAGGTCTATTCAGGGGTTCTGGAGAGGAGGGTCCGTCGGATAGTCGAACCTCGGATTCAGGAGGAGCAGTGTGGTTTTCGTGCTGGTCGTGGAACACTGGACCAGCTCTACACCCTCAACAGGGTCCTGGAGGGTGCGTGGGAGTTTGCCCAACCAGTTTACATGTGCTTTGTGGACTTGGAAAAGGCATTCGACCGCGTCCCTCGGGGGGTTCTGTGGGGGTACTCCGGGAGTATGGGGTACCAGGCCCATTGATATGGGCTGTTAGGTCCCTGTACGACCGGTGTCAGAGCTTGGTCCGCATTGCCGGCAGTAAGTCAGGCTCGTTTCCAGTGAGAGTTGGACTCCGCCAAGGTTGCCCTTTGTCACCGATTCTGTTCATAACTTTTATGGACAGAATTTCTAGGCGCAGCCAAGGTGTTGAGAGGATCCGTTTTGGTGGCCTTAGAATCGCTTCTCTGTTTTTTGCAGATGATGTGGTCCTATTGGCTTCATCAGATCGTGATCTACAGCTTTCGCTGGAGCGGTTTGCAGCCGAGTGTGATGCGGCCGGGATGAGGATCAGTTCCTCCAAATCCGAGGCCATGGTCTTGAGCCGGAAAAGGGTAGCATGCCCTCTCCGGGTCGGGGAGGAGGTCCTGCCCCAAGTGGAGGAGTTTAAGTATCTCGGGTCTTGTTCACGAATGAGGGAAAACTGGAGCGTGAGATCGATAGGCGGATAGGTGCAGCATCCGCAGTGAAGCGGGCGCTGTACCGGTCTGTCGTGGTGAAGAGAGAGCTGAGTCAAAAGGCAAAGCTCTCAATTTACCGATCGATCTACGTTCCCACCCTCATCTATGGTCATGAGCTTTGGGTTGTGACCGAAAGAACGAGATCTCGGATACAAGCAGGCCCGGCTGCATGGGCGGGCATTGAGGTGCATTGCCCCCCCGCAGAGTCAGCTGTGCCCCCCCTGACAGACTGGACGACGGGAAGTTTTTTGTTTGTTGGTTTTTAATCTCCGAGTGAACATCTTTCTATTTTTCCTATCTTTGTTTGTCCGTCATACAATTCAACCAATCAGTGAAGCCGAGGCAACATTCTAGCCAATTACAGTTCGAGGGGGGCGGGTGCAAACTAATTGTTTCAAACAGAAACACACGCTCACCATTGTCCGTGTATCAACAAAACAAGAAGCGTTGCAAATAAAAAGACCAGAAAGAACTTCTAAAGGTAAGAACCACTGTGCTTTCTGTGACATGAGTAGTCCAATATAAACTTATGGCTGTGCAGATAATAAATGTACAGTATTTTGTTTATTTGATATACTGTCTGCATAATTGTGGTGTGTTGTGGTGGAGAAAGTACTCAAACACTGTACTTAAGTAAAAGTACAAATAAACAGACAAAATGTACTCTAGTAAAAGTAGAAGTACCATATTAATGTTTTTACTTAAGTAAAAGTAAATAAGTACTTGCTTTAAAAAATACTTAAAGTATTAAAGTAAAATCACTTGCTGAAAGTATTAACTAGTGCATTGGCCTACAATATCAAATGTGCCTACTGTATGTATATGTTCTGTAATCAGTGGCGGGCCGTGCATTTCATACCTAGGCCTTCAGTAGTGCTCCGTCTGAATCAATCCAACCCTCAATAACTTTAGTATTTGGAACTTTTAAAAGTACCTAGCATTAAATTTACAACCACACTAGAACACATGTTCACTAAACTGCAGCACGCACACACAATCTGAACTGAAGAAGTGTCAACTCTTCACTTTCACATGTAAGCACCAGTATACAGTAGTTAACTGGTGTTAACCATCATCCCAGTCCCAAAAAGCTCCACAGTGACTGGTCTGAATGACTATCGGCCGGTGGCCCTCACTCCGATAGTCGCAAAATGCTTTGCGAAACTGGTCATGACCCATAACAAGACAACCGTCAACATCAAGAGGACCCTCATCAGTATGCGTACTGTGAGAACCGATCAACAGAGGACGCAATCTCCTCTGTGGTCCACACTGCTCTCACCCACCTGGATCAGAAGGACTCATACGTCCGTATGCTCTTTGTGGACTTCACATCTGCCTTCAACACCATGATCCCCCAAACTCTGATAGACAAACTATCCACACTTGGACTAAGCCCCTCCCTTTGTAACTGGGTCTTAGACTTCTTAACAAACAGACCACAGTCCGTGAAGATCCACAACTTCTCCTCCTCCACCATTACCCTCAGCACTGGCTCTCCTCAAGGATGTGTGTTGAGCCCTCTCCTGTTCACTCTGCTCACATATGATTGTACAGCCACACACCCAGGCTGTCATATTGTAAAGTTGGCAGATGATACAGCTGTGGTGGGATGCATCACAAACAATGATGAGTCCAGCTACAGGCAGGAGGTGGAACATCTGGAGAGCTGGTGCAAAGAGAATAACCTTCACATGAATGTGAAGAAGACAAAGGAGATGATTGTGGACTTCAGAAGGAACAATCACACCCACACCCCACTGAACATAAGTGGATCTGCAGTGGAAGTGGTCTCCAGCTACAAATACTTGGGTGTACACTTGAATGATAACCTCAGCTGGAGCAACAACACCACCAGCCTGATCAAGAAAGGTCATCAGAGACTCTACTTCCTCAGACGACTGAGACGAGCTGGTCTGAGCAGCCCAGTTCTCACCTCCTTCTACAGGTGTGCAGTGGAGAGCATCCTGTGCTCCAGCATCAACGTGTGGCATGGAGGCTGCACAGCTGCAGAAAGAAAAGCTTTGCAGAGAGTGGTGAAGGCTGCACAGAAGATGTTGGAGTCAGTCTCCCCACCATCACAGACATCTACACCTCCAGATGCAGGAAGAGAGCCACCTGCATCATGAAAGACCCCACTCACCCAGCACACACACTCTTTGCCCCACTCCCCTCAGGACGGAGGTTGAGGAGCATCAAATGTAGAACCACTAGACTGAGGAACAGCTTCTACCCTGAGGCTGTTAGACTCATGAATAAATAAACAATAAGAATAATCACTGCAAAATATCACATCATGCTGATGCTGATCTGTTTTCTTGTTGCTGTGTTCATCTGTGACCATCTGCTCATACAGACTCATGTTCGTGCTGCTGTTTATAATGATGTTTTTCTATTACATTAGGGATTAGTGTATTTCTAGTTGTTGTTTTCCTTAGTTAATCCTAGATGTTATTACTGTTTTTCTCTTGCATTTTGTTGTTGGATGTAACTGGGACCCTGTGTACATAATCTCATTTCATCACATGTACCACATGTGGTGCAAATGACAAAGTATCTCTGACTCTCTGTAGTTCTGTGTAACATTTTGTATTTGTTTCTCATGCAACCAGTCACTCTTTCCACATTAATTCTAAGGTGTGCTCATGTGTTTTCAACATCATTAGCATCAAGTCGACACCTCCCTTTAGTGAATGATGAGATTTTAACTTCAGCACATCATTCATTTATACTTTTATTGGCTGGAACTGGGACCCTGTGTACACAGTTTCGTTCCACCTCACGTACAACATGTGATGTGAATGACAATGAAGAACCTTGACCTTGACTCCCACAGTCTTTAATATCAAAGCCTCTGTCTTTTGAGCCTCTGTAATTTGAGAGAAGATCACAGCTTGTTATGAGCTTGTCTGCACATCCATCCATCCATCCATCCATCCATCCATCCATCCCAAGGGGCAGATAAAATAAGAATGTTTTTCTTCAATCTGCTGCCTTTCATTTTATATTTGTTTTTTTTTTCTTCTTTTTATGTGTGTATTATTGTGTAGTTTATTATAAAATGAATGAATGAATAAATAAATCAAATCAAATCCCTTGAACAGAAAATAAGGCACAGTCTGACCTGTTCTCATGTAACAGATGATTTATTTCTGCTCCTCTTTGTTCACACAACTGACATATTTGTAACTTTGCTGCTGGTCCCTATTTCTCGTCATCTGCAGCTTCTAAGCTCATCTTCTGCAGTTTATTTAATTTCATATGAATGTTTGCCTTCAACAGGACATATCAGAACCCAGATCAGTAGTAAAAGTGACAACACTACAGTTTATTTCACAGTAACACAGATGTCCACTCAGACTACGTTTATATACAAAAATATAAACACAACCTGACACTAACCAGAATGTCTGGAACAAACTACAACTTATTTGGGGACACTGAGAAAGTTGTAACAGGACGTCTCACCTGATATCCAGGCCATTCACAGTGGTCCGTGCTGCACACTGCAGCGAGGTGTACTTGAACACATGAGCTGCTTCGTGCAGCAGGAAACAGCAAACAGAAAGTCCGTTTTCTACTTCTTCTTCTTCTTCGATGGTGTTTTCTGGCAGTTTACAAACTCGGTGTATTACCGCCATCAACCGGACGGAGATGTAATTCAAGAGTCTATGTACTTTCAATAAAATAAAAATAAAAACTAAATCCTGTCAGCTAATTTTGTAACTTTCAAATATTTAACAAGTGCTTTAGTTATATCCTGTGACTGATCTTTCTTCAATAAAGTAACCATTGTCACCGAACTCCCCATTACCCTTTCCAGTGCCTTCCTTTCTTTATCATATTTCTTACAATAAATGTCCGTTTTCTATTTTTTTACCTTTCCGGTCGTGTGACCGGACATTACATCCAATAACACAGCAAGATTGGACCATTGCAAAACTGTTAAAACTACTTAGATTCTTAAAAAAAAATTAGCGAAAAAGCTTATTTTACCGGACAGCCTGATTAGCCATAAGCCAGTTGTTTGTTTTTAGCTTGCGCTCGGCGGACGTGACGTCACACATTGACTATCCAATCAAAGCGTGTGAATACGCTGACGTTTTCAGAAGCTAGAAGGCTTTTGGTCTCGACCATAGACATTAACTCAAAATCTGATTGGTTGAAGCAACACCTTGGTCGACAGTGCTACATGGGTACAAGAGCTCCGAGTGAAGGCTTCTAATCTACCTAGCAACAATAGTGGCTGAAATGTGATTGGTTCAATAATAAATATGAAAATACACATCTGGATGCAGCAAAACCAGGGGAAAAGCAATGAAAGGAAGTGGACAGACAATTTGGAATTATGTAATACGTATTCATGGACAAAATATAATAAAAATAATAATAATAATTTTTAATTTTAATTTTTAATTTTAAATAATTTTAAGGCCTTCTCTGAAGGCCTTGCAGGCCTGGAGAGTACGCCACTGTCTGTAATACATTAATAGTGTTGAGCCATTTTAATGAACAATACTGCAGATAATACATGTTTTTATTGTGTTTACTCTGTGACACAGTTCACACTTGGACTTGTGATTCTGTGTGTCAGAATTTCAGGGATGACATGCAGAGTTAAATGTCATTAAGCAAAATAAGAATAATAAGGAATGAATATATCTTTGAGAGTTTTTATTTAACACAAAGTAAAACCAATGTGTCATTTTAACTGCAGTAAACACATTTGAGTAAAAGTTGTCTGCCTGAAAAAAGGAGCATTAGACCTAACAAAGGAATGGTCGAGTTCCAGGAGTGGTCACAGAGCCGCTGTTCAACTTGAAGCAAATAAAATGTTGAAAAAAATATGCCCCCTTGAAAAAATAGAATGCCCCCCCATTGAATTGTTTCTGCAGCCGGGTCTGGATACAAGCGGCTGAAATGAGTTTTCTCCGCAGGGTGTCTGGACTCTCCCTTAGAGATAGGGTGAGAAGCTCAGTCATCCGGGAGGGACTCGGAGTAGAGCCGCTGCTTCTCCACATCGAGAGGAGCCAGTTGAGGTGGCTCGGGCATCTGGTTAGGATGCCTCCTGGACGCCTCCCTGGTGAGGTGTTCCGGGCATGTCCCACCGGGAGGAGACCCAGAGGAAGACCCAGGACACGCTGGAGGGACTATGTTTCTCGGCTGGCCTGGGAACGCCTTGGGATTCCCCCAGAGGAGCTGCTCCAAGTGGCTGGGGAGAGGGAAGTCTGGGCCTCCCTACTTAGGCTGCTACCCCCGCGACCCGACCCCGGATAAGCGGACGACAATGGATGGATGGATATCAAAATGTTAAAAAGGGATACTTTTGTAATGAACTTCGTTTAAAATGGCTGCCACAGCTTATCGACATTACCCAAAACATAATTAAAATGTCAATATTTTGAGCCAAAATTAGGTGAATTATTAGTAGTTGAGAGTCATCCCTAATTTAAGCACTAACAGATCATGAAGGGTCTAGCATTATAACAAGATCGTTCACATTGTTATAAGGTTTCAGCTAAATATGTTCCTTCTGATCATGAGATGATCCTAGTTTAAAACTGTGGCAGAAAACGGCAGCAGGTGATATACATTTCTTGAAAGAATGCTAGACCATTCATTTTTATTTTTTGTGTGCAATTTTGATGTTCAAACATTTTCAGAATTGACACATGAACAAGGCCAAAAATATTTTGTGTTGAGCACCTGCCCTTTGCCTTCATCCTTCTTGACCCCAGCAGCAGGATGGTCTTTACCCATAAGGACCTTCAGGACTGAACTGGGTGTGTCAACTGAATAAAAAATACATTATCCATAAGATCTGACAAGATGACAGCCATTGACAGAAACTAGAGACATCCTCCTCTGAATTCTGCACTACTTTTCTTACTTTTAAAATTATTTATGTTTATTTACAGTTTCCACATGTACACAAACAACTTCAATTCCTTCACAAACACTGAGCACTTCTCTGTTTTTGTCTTTTTAGGCTCCTTTTAATTTTTTTTGCTACTGGCATTCAGCTAAGATTGTGCAGGTTTTAGCTTTAAGAAATGGTTTTGCTTACTTTGGTTTTTAGATACTGCTTTGCTAATTTTGTTTTTAATTATTGTGTTAATTGTAGCATTTGGCTACTGTTTTTAAAGCTTTTAGTTATTGTTTATCTAATTTTAGCTTCTGTTTGGCTGTTTTAACTTTAACAACACATTCTTCAACAATTTTCAGCAAAGTCATTCAACACTCAGCATTCAATGCATTTTGGCAGAAAATACTCTATCTAATCTTTAATTGCAATATAGTTAAATTTATCACAATTAGATCAAAAGATCATCAACCTTTTCAGCTTTAATAGTTGTGACTTTATGACTCTAAAACATTCTTGGGGTGGGGGGTTCACCATATGGGCGGCCATGGCGTAGTGGTAATGGCAGTCGGCCCCTGATCGGAAGGATGGCGGTTCGAATCCCGGTTCCTCACACCATGTGTCGTTGTGTCCCTGGGCAAGACACTTAACCCTGAGTTGCTCCCGGTAGGACTGGAAGGCGCCTTGCATGGTAGTCTGCCGCTACCGGTGTATGAATGTGTGTAGCATTCAATGTGTGTAGCACTTTGAGATTTTCACTAATGAAAAGTGCGTTATAAATTGAATTCATTATTATTATTATTATGAATGGGTGGATGGTTGGTATTGTAAAGCGCTTTGGGGTCCCTCACAGGGGGCTGGAAAGCGCTATATAAATAAGCTCCATTTACCATTTACCATATGTTGAAGGTGGACTTTGGTACTTTATTTCCATTCACATTGGAACACAGTTAACATATCCAATGTTTAAACAAATAACTTGAACCATTAAAATATGTTAATAATTTAGAATTTTGTGGCATCAACACATTTCAGAAAGTTGGAACTGGGTCATGTAACACCCTCTTTTTTTTAACAAGTCTCCACGGCCCTGTTTACACAACACACCATTTGAGTGAAACCGGAGCTTTTCTGCCACAGTTCAGCCGTTCATGTCCTCAAGAACAGCCCCTGACCTCAATCGAATAAAAAAGACATTATCAATAAGGTCTGACAAGATGACAGCCATTGACAGAAACTAGAGAACCTTCAGTTTCTCAATCCAGGTTTCAGAGTGGAGATTTTTA
>JBBPBX010014979.1:39753-50125 GCA_038048925.1 Garcialebias charrua
ATGTTTATGTTTATTAAATTTGTTCATTTTTTTACAAAAGAAACAATACAAGACAATCCCATAAATGATAATGTACAAAATATAAAAAAATGAAAGGTAGCAGAAAGAAGAATAAATCTTATTATATCTGCCCCTTTTCTCCAACAATCAGATTAAACAATAATAATATTCAACAAACAGTACAAAATGACTAACTCTTTCTAATTTTCTAACTAATACAATACACATTACGCTATTTCATTTTTTTTTTAACACATTCGTTTTGATCATTTTCTTAAATGTAAACATTGGCCCTCATTCGCATAATTTAATTAATCCCACCTGTTCTATCAACCTGCGCGTGCTCGCGGAGAGGTCATTTAGATAATTCCCACCCCTCAAAACACCATATAAGGCCACGTTTCCTGCCTTTTGACAGCAGGAAGTGTCCATTCATTCAAACTCAAGAAGTAAAAGGAGGAACTTCACGCGTTCGGAGATCTGCTCTCAGTCGCGCTGTGGCGCACCGCCACCCCGCCACCCCCCCCCCGCAGGTGTCGGATGGTCAAATATTTTTAATGTTAGTGTAAACAACTGTGTTATAGTTTCACTTATTCAGAAGAGCTGTGGCGCACCGCTACCCCCCACCCCCCCGCAAGTGTCGGATGTGTTTTTGAACAGAAGCATTTTAAAATGTCTCGAAACTACAGTTAACTTCATATTAATATTGTAGTGCATATGTTTTGTCTCCCGTGGGTCGTACAGTATCAGAAATCAAGAATAAATGGTTTGATCTGAAAATGGCTTCAAACAAACGTCTCGCCGCAGCACGGACAGGAGGTGGTCAAGGAATAGTCTGCGAGATGGATGGACAATAAATGCCACGCTGCAAGACGCGTGCCAACATGTTTTGCAGCACAAATGAGTCATGCGCGCTCCTCCATCGCGCAACCACATTCTGCAGGTTATATTTCGAATCAGATATAATAATCTATTGCTCCGATGGTGTTTGGCACAGCAGTCCAGCAATAGCATGAAAATCAGTCTTAATTCGTACTTGTTCTGCGGCGGTGTATGGGAATTTTATGTACCTGGGTGTTAATATGAGGAGGGCTTTGATGACCAAGGGGAGCGCACGACTCACTGAAGCCTGCGCGACACACCAGACAAATTAAACTTAAAATTATAATTCTAATTCAAACAGAATAACCTATTGTCAAGAATAATTATGGTGCGTGATTTTTTTAAACCCAAAATATTTTCTAAATAACGAAATATGAAGTTATTAGTGAAGGAAATCCATCTGGATAACAGCAGACTGACTGCTCGTAAATTATACGACAGGTCCGGACCACTCGTAAATTTTGTTCGTATCTGAAAAAAATCCTAGGATACGAAAACATTGTTGAATGCCACAAATGATCCTAAATCACTCGTACGCACAGTTTAAGAACAAATCTGTGCGTACGAACGGTTCGTGAATGAGGGCCATTGACTTGGCATTTTTAACTACATTCTCCAAGCCATTCCATAATCTAATTCCCTGGATTGAGGTAGAACGTCCCTTCAAACTAGTTCTGAATTGTGGTTTTACAAACATCTCTGTCCCCTTAAGATTATAACAACTTTGTCTTTTAACAAAATGCATTTGGATATTTAAAGGTAATGCATTATTTTGAGCCCTATACATAACTGATAAAATATTATAGTCTACCAAATCATGGAACTTCAATAACTTCAGTTGATAAAATAATGTACTTGATGGATGACGGTAATGTTTTCTAGTGATAATTCTTACAGCTCTTTTCTGTAATACAAAAATAGGCTTTGTGATTGTTTTATAATAATAATAATAATAAACTTTATTTGTATAGCACCTTCCTACAATGCCTTGCATTGACCAAGGTGCTTAACAGGATAAAAAGATGAATAAACTGGAACAATAAATCAATGAAAATAGAATAAGAAACAACAGCAATAAAAGAAGGCAATGGAAATAAAAATGCTACATACTAAAATACCAAAAGTAATAAAAGTTACACACTGAAAGCTTTTTTGAACAAGTGGAAATAAAAAGGCAATGGAAATAAAAAATGCTACATACTAAAATACCAAAAGTAATAAAAGTTACACACTGAAAGCTTTTTTGAACAAGTGGGTCTTCAGTCTGGTTTTGAACAGAGTCAGATCAGAGGTGGCACGCAGCTCAAGGGGGAGACTGTTCCAGGCTTTTGGGCCGGCAACAGAAAATGACCGGTCTCCCCATTGTTTGTACCTTGAGCGAGGCACCTCCAGCAGGTGTTGACTGGCAGATCGTAAAGCTCTGCCGGGCTGATGGGCTTTCAAAAGTTCTGAGATGTACAGAGGTGCAAGTCCATTCAGAGCTTTGAAAACAAACAGCAGCAGCTTGAACTGTATCCTGAACTGAACCGGGAGCCAGTGTAGAGAGGACAGGACAGGAGTGATGTGTTCATATTTTCGTGTGTTGGTCAAAAAGCGTGCGGCAGAGTTCTGTACAAGCTGTAAACGGGAGATGGAGGATTGATTAATACCAACATACAAAGCATTACAATAATCAAGTCTGGAGGTCACAAAGGCATGGATGGCCTTCTCCAGATCACCACGGCTGAGAAATGACTTGACTTTGGAGAGCAGACGGAGCTGGAAAAAGCTGGTCTTGACAACAGAACTGATCTGTTTATCAAGCTTTAAGTTGGAGTCAAGCTGCACTCCAAGATTTCTGACCACCGGGTTGAAGTGGGGGAGGGGAAAACCAAAACTGGGACTGGGAAGGATGTTGCTGGTGTCATCAGGTGCACCAAATAAAATGCATTCAGTTTTATCTGTGTTTAGGTGGAGGAAGTTTTGAGAGAGCCAGTGCTTAATGTCATTTAAGCAGTTGACAAGAGTGTTTGAACTGAGTGAGGGGTTGGGAGTGACTGGCAGATAGATTTGTAAATCGTCTGCATACATGTGAAAAGACAGGTTATGACGTGCAATGATTGATCCTAATGGCAGCATGTAAAGAGAGAAGAGGACTGGCCCTAGAATAGATCCCTGTGGTACGCCAGAGGTCAGAGGGGTTGATGAAGAGGAGGACAGATCGCCTATCATGACAGAAAAAGTTCTCCCAGACAGGTAAGATTTGAACCACTCAAGCACAGCTCCCTGGAGGCCAACCAGCTGAGACAAGCGGTTGATTAGTACCTGATGGTCGACGGTGTCAAAAGCTGCTGAGAGGTCTAACATCACCAGCAGAGCAGGGTTTTTTGCATCCAGGGACAGAAGAATGTCATTCTGCACTTTGAGCAGTGCAGATTCAGTACTGTGACGAGCTCGAAAACCTGACTGAAATTTTTCAAACAGGTTGTTGAGCTCTAGAAAAGATTGAAGTTGAATAAAAACAATCTTTTCTAGGACCTTTGATAGAAATGACAGATGGGAAACTGGTCTGAAATTAGAGAGAGCTGTAGGATCTAGGCCTGGTTTTTTGAGAAGAGGCCTGACCACAGCATGTTTGAAAGCAGATGGCACAAAACCTGAAGATAGACAGCTGTTAATAAATGACAAAACACAAGGACCAATTACATCAAAGGATTGTTTGAACATTTTAGAGGGAATGATGTCCAGAGAACAGTTAGTTGGTTTCATCTGCTGAACCACCTTGATGAGGTGAGGCAGTGAAACCAGGTCGAACTGGTCAAAAACAGCAGTGGTTATTGCAGATGCACATGATTGGACAGTGTTGGATGGACTGACAATGTTCTGCCTGATAGAGTCTATTTTGTTGACAAAATAGCTCTGAAAGTCGTCACAGGTAGACTGTGTGGCAGTTTTCAGAACATTGACAGATGGATTGATAACAGACTGGAGTGTGTTGAATAGCGTCTTCGGCCGGTTGGAGCTGGTGGTGATTAAATTGGAGAGGTACTGTGACTTGGCCTGCTTCACAGCATTTTGATAATCACAGAGACAGTCTCTCAGTATTCCCTGAGATACATGAAGCCGGTCGCGCCTCCATTTTCGCTCTGCTTTTCTGCAACGTTGTCGAAGAGCTCGCGTCGTTTCGTTGAGCCATGGTGATGGTCTGTTTTTTGAAGATGCCTGTTTGAGAGGAGCGATGGAGTCCAAGATCGTTGTGCAGGTGTGATGGAAGGAGGTGATGAAGTCCTCAGGATGTAGAGATGGGTCCAGGCTGACAGCAGAGCAAAATTCAGTGCTCTTAAAGGCATCAGTGAACTGACTTGGGGTGGATGGGGTGATGGAGCGGCAGAGACGTGCTGGGAGAATAGCCTTCGGTGCAGGAGAGGTGAAAAATTCAAATAATATGGGAAAATGGTCTGAAATACAGGTGTCCAGGATCTCCACAGCAGGTATTTGAAGGCCGTGGGAGATAATTAAATCCAGTGTATGACCCTGACTGTGCGTGGCCCCCGAGACCGACTGCGACAGGTTAAAAGAGTCCAGAAGGTCCTGAAACTCACATCCAAGCTGATTACTTGGGCAGCAGATGTGTGCGTTGAAGTCTCCACAGAAAAGCCAAGAGTCAAACTTTGGCAGCAGGTCAGCCAGTAGTTCTGAAAACTCACTGAGAAAGTTTTTATTGTATTGTGGAGACCGATAAAAGAGGCCACACAGCAGAGGTTTAGCAGATTCCAGCACAAAAAACATGCTTTCAAAACTGTTGTAGTTTTTCTGAGGCAACATGCGGCATTTGAACGCCTCCTCATTGAACACAGCAGCGAGCCCTCCCCCTCTTCCAGCCCCACGCGGAGCGCTCAGATAAGAAAAACCAGGTGGGAGGAGTTCTGAGAAGCAGCTGTGGTCTCCTGTTTTCTGCCAGGTTTCAGTGAACAGAAACGATGAGTTGAGATCAAATCACTTAATATAAAAGTTTTATTTGTGATCGATCTGGCGTTAAACAGTGCTGCACGGGTTGGAACGCAGCCAGTTACGTCACTCTCAGCTCGAGCGAGCGGGCGGAGGTTCTGTTTAACGCAGCCTCGCTTCACAGTCCTCACCGGGGGACAAGATGGATACTGATCGCTGGCGTCATGATTGATAGCAACAAGGCATCTGTGGCGACGAGCGAAGGAACGACGGACATCAAAGACGCTGAATTCAGGAGGTAAGTCAGCCGTCGGCGTGTTGTGAGACGAGAGATACTTTTTAAACTCACCAGCACGCCTGCCCTCGTTCCGCGTCTTCTGCGTCGCTTGTTGCGTGGCAACGTGGTCGCGTTGCGTTGTAAGTACGCTGGAATGGACGCCAGGAACGGTGGAGGTGGAGGAGGCTTAAAATGTCCATATTTGCCAGTAGCCGGTGTGTTGATCAGCGAGTCTTGGAGACTTAGAAGAGTTGAGCGATCATAGACCAGAAGCGAGGATGCATCGTCGATGAAAAAAAGGCAGAACACGAACAAGAGTAAAAAGTTCAGGAGAGGAGTTAGATAGCAAGCCGTGACAACAGGCTATTGGTTCTGGTGAAAGAGCATTAAATACTTCATGCACACAAATGGTGTACTATATATTTTTGCCTAACCCAACGAGAATTGATAACAGAATTGATGAGGAATTGAATCAATAAATGATATTGATAAAGGAATTGGTATTGATAATTTCTTAACTATTCCCATCCCTACCCACCATGCTGTCGGAGATGAGCTAATACTGATACTTTTAAAGCAGACATGTTTTTTTATATTTATACTAACAAATGGCAGATCTGAAACCCTAATATTATTACATAAAGTTTGCTCTATGTCTATCCAGGTAACATCTAGTGCATTTGGATTTAGCGACTTTGAAATATATTCTAACCTATTTGCTAAATAGTAGTGATAAATAGTAGTGAATTTGTCAAGATACAAACTTGGTTTAAAATAAATAAATTATCATTAAATCTAGAAAAAACTAATTACATCCGCTTTCAAACATGCTGTGGTCAGGCCTTTTCTCAAAAAAACAGGCCTAGATCCTACAGCTCTCTCTAATTTCAGACCAGTTTCCCATCTGTCATTTCTATCAAAGGTCCTAGAAAAGATTGTTTTTATTCAACTTCAATCTTTTCTAGAGCTCAACAACCTGTTTGAAAAATTTCAGTCAGGTTTTCGAGCTCGTCACAGCACTGAATCTGCACTGCTCAAAGTACAGAATGACATTCTTCTGTCTCTGGATGCAAAAAACCCTGCACTGCTGGTGATGTTAGACCTCTCAGCAGCTTTTGACACCGTCGACCATCAGGTACTAATCAACCGCTTGTCTCAGCAGGTTGGCCTCCAGGGAGCTGTGCTTGAGTGGTTCAAATCTTACCTGTCTGGGAGAACTTTTTCTGTCATGATAGGCGATCTGTCCTCCTCTTCATCAACCCCTCTGACCTCTGGCGTACCACAGGGATCTATTCTAGGGCCAGTCCTCTTCTCTCTTTACATGCTGCCATTAGGATCAATCATTGCACGTCATAACCTGTCTTTTCACATGTATGCAGACGATTTACAAATCTATCTGCCAGTCACTCCCAACCCCTCACTCAGTTCAAACACTCTTGTCAACTGCTTAAATGACATTAAGCACTGGCTCTCTCAAAACTTCCTCCACCTAAACACAGATAAAACTGAATGCATTTTATTTGGTGCACCTGATGACACCAGCAACATCCTTCCCAGTCCCAGTGTTGGTTTTCCCCTCCCCCACTTCAACCCGGTGGTCAGAAATCTTGGAGTGCAGCTTGACTCCAACTTAAAGCTTGATAAACAGATCAGTTCTGTTGTCAAGACCAGCTTTCAGCTCCGACTGCTCTCCAAAGTCAAGTCATTTCTCAGCCGTGGTGATCTGGAGAAGGCCATCCATGCCTTTGTGACCTCCAGACTTGATTATTGTAATGCTTTGTATGTTGGTATTAATCAATCCTCCATCTCCCGTTTACAGCTTGTACAGAACTCTGCCGCGCGCTTTTTGACCAACACACGAAAATATGAACACATCACTCCTGTCCTGTCCTCTCTACACTGGCTCCCGGTTCAGTTCAGGATACAGTTCAAGCTGCTGCTGTTTGTTTTCAAAGCTCTGAATGGACTTGCACCTCTCTACATCTCAGAACTTTTGAAAGCCCATCAGCCCGGCAGAGATTTACGCTCTGCCAGTCAACACCTGCTGGAGGTGCCTCGCTCAAGGTACAAACAATGGGGAGACCGGTCATTTTCTGTTGCCGGCCCAAAAGCCTGGAACAGCCTCCCCCTTGAGCTGCGTGCCACCTCTGATCTGACTCTGTTCAAAACCAGACTGAAGACCCACTTGTTCAAAAAAGCTTTCAGTGTGTAACTTTTATTACTTTTGGTATTTTAGTATGTAGCATTTTTTATTTCCATTGCCTTTTTATTTCCACTTGTTCAAAAAAGCTTTCAGTGTGTAACTTTTATTACTTTTGGTATTTTAGTATGTAGCATTTTTATTTCCATTGCCTTCTTTTATTGCTGTTGTTTCTTATTCTATTTTCATTGATTTATTGTTCCAGTTTATTCATCTTTTTATCCTGTTAAGCACCTTGGTCAATGCAAGGCATTGTAGGAAGGTGCTATACAAATAAAGTTTATTATTATTATTATTATTATTATTATTATTACATGATATTCAGTAATAAAAAGAAAACTGTTGATGTTCCACTCAAAATTGAGGGTGTTGAGATTTGTAGAGTGAGTGAGGTGAAGTTTTTGGGTGTTATCATTGATGACAAACTGACATGGAAACAACACATAAATTCTGTAAGAATAAAAATAGCTAAATCGATTGCAGTACTGTACAAAGTCAGAGACCTATTGAATGATAAAGCTCTGTATTTGTTGTATAACACAATCATTGTTCCACACTTAATCTATTGTATTGATGTTTGGGGGAATGCGTGTAAAACGTGGAATGGTGTTCCAGTCGGGTAGACGTTTGGGCAACGCACAGGTTTCACTTAATCCAAAAAAAAGTAAATGTGAAGGATTTATCTCATCGGAGAAGCTCACAGCAGCTCCATTGCTCTCTGACTGCTCGGAAGGATCTGCTCTGGAAGACGTCGTCCTTTTGGCCGGTAAACAAAATATTCTACATAAATCATTTTGTGAAACTATGTCAGAACAATGTTAGAGTACAACTATCTGTGTGTTAGAGCTGGGTTTTATTTTTTTCATTATTTAGCAACACCGTCTTGATGTGGTTAGCTTAGCATCTCGCTAACGCGACAATGGCCTCCTCATGCCTGGACCACGGTCCCGGCGGGGAGACGCCCCAGTGGGGGAAGGAGGACGGGAGCCAAGTCGTGCGGGCGACGCGTCGGTCCCATGGGACGTGCCCCGCGACGGATCCACGCCGTGCGACCTACCTGAGCTCGCAGCGAGCCTCCGTGTGACGGATGCTAACGCGACATGCTAACTTCCAACACGGTAACACTCAAAGTGCTGGTTCTGGTCCGTGTTCAGCTTGGACTGTTTGTGCTGGCTGTGTGTTATTTTAGTTAAACCTTTATTTAGCTGGTTAGATATGATTGAGACAGTTTACACATCTTTTTTGGATTTAAAGCTGTGAAGCTCTGCGCTGTGAAGCCGGTGTGCGCTCCTCGTAGTAATTAAATAATTAATGATAGAGTAACTACTTTGTGACTAGTTGTCCGATTCGTCTGCCATGATTTCTTTCTCAAACTCATTTAACTCCGACCACTGCCATTTTGCTCTTGTTCCTTGGTGAAGCTAGTAATGTATTTAGCTGTGTGTAGCTCGTGTTTTTGTCCGTATAATTTGCTCTGGTTGTTCGCGTCTGCTTGTTCGCCATCTTGCTCGCCTTTTCCGCCTTTAGATGTGGTGCGGAAGCCGGTATTGCGCAATACTGGGGGGCGTGTGTGGGAACTATAGCCGTGTTTCCATCAAGGTTTCTAGGTGCGCATTATGAAGCATCGCATCAGAAAAGCTAAATGGAAACGGCAAAATTCGAGTTAACTTCCTCTAAGTCGCTCTAAAGTCGATACGCTCGCTTGAGGTGGTTTTTGGGGGGTCGAAACAGAGCTGATGTGCAAAACGACAGATGGAAACAGATTTGCCGACTCAGTTCTGCCGCAGCGAACATTCACGTCACGTGACTGATCAGCTGTTTCCGCTCCGGACAACATGTAACATCGCTAAAACTAGTTGGCATGACAGAATAAATACAACTTGCCCGATAGCAACACGTACCTGAAATATTCTCTCCATTTTGACGAGATGTGTGGTCGGGTTCTGTTTTCAACCGCTACTTCCTGTTTACTGTAGACATGCGCAACGCTGACGTCTGACGTAATGACGCTGACGTCTGACGTAATGACGCTGTGCGTGGCTTGGTAGATGCGCTACAAGCCAGTAGATGGAAACACTTCTGATCCGCATTAATTTGTATTTACATTTTAGCGAGATTTCAAAAATAAGCTCAAAATTCGAAATGAAAATGGATGGAAACACGGTTTATGTATTAGTACAGTCCATTTACCATTTAGGTTCTGATAATGACCCCAACCACTGGACTCTCTCTCTCATGCTGTAGAAATACACATGAGAAGCAGCTCATGAAGAATTTTCCAATACTGGAATGTAAATGACTTAAGTGCATCAAGGCTGAGTTATACCTGCATCAAAACTGGATCTGGACTGGAAACTCACTTGGTCTGAGTGTTCATTCATATCCATCTAATCACGACAGACTCATGTTCAGGCTATTGTTGTTATACCATATTATTTTACATTATTAGTTGTTAGCGTATATCTTAGATCTTTTAGCATATCGTTTAGCATTCCTTTATGGCAGGGGTGTCAAACTCACTTACATAAGGGGGCCAAAATTAAAACCTTTTTCAAACTAAGGGCCAATTTAAGAAACTACAATAACTCAAGTTGGATACCAAACAGCTTTTCTTGGTCACATGCGCCTCTACACGAGTTTGATTGGTCTTATTTGATGTTCTCTGTTGTGTTTTTAACATCATAATCAAAGAATACTGAAAAAAAAAACAAGAGATAGAAGTATTTTATGTATATCTTAGATCCTTATACACTGTTTTTTTTGTACTTTATACTATATTTTTGCTATTTTTGGGTGCAACTGGAACCTTGAATACACTATTTTTTTCCACCTCATGTACCACAAGTGATGCAACTGACAATAAAGAACCTTGAACTTGAACTTCTGTGGTTGATTCGGATCACAAACTCTAGACTGGTTTTCTGTGGCTTTATTGGTTCACAAGTCTTCAGATTTAGAAACTAGAACTCACCTTTATGAGCCCAACTGGGACCTTGAATCTTGCACATGTTGCCGAAAGTAAAATTGTCAACATACATCAACATTTGAATAAAAAAATGTGTACAAAGCACATTATTTGTTTTGCA
>JBBPBX010014980.1:0-36903 GCA_038048925.1 Garcialebias charrua
GATGAGGATCAGTTCCTCCAAATCCGAGGCCATGGTCTTGAGCCGGAAAAGGGTAGCATGCCCTCTCCGGGTCGGGGAGGAGGTCCTGCCCCAAGTGGAGGAGTTTAAGTATCTCGGGATCTTGTTCACGAATGAGGGAAAACTGGAGCGTGAGATCGATAGGCGGATAGGTGCAGCGTCCGCAGTGAAGCGGGCGCTGTACCGGTCTGTCGTGGTGAAGAGAGAGCTGAGTCAAAAGGCAAAGCTCTCAATTTACCGATCGATCTACGTTCCCACCCTCATCTATGGTCATGAGCTTTGGGTTATGACCGAAAGAACAAGATCTCGGATACAAGCGGCTGAAATGAGTTTTCTCCGCAGGGTGGCTGGACTCTCCCTTAGAGATAGGGTGAGAAGCTCAGTCATCCGGGAGGGACTCGGAGTAGAGCCGCTGCTTCTCCACATCGAGAGGAGCCAGTTGAGGTGGCTCGGGCATCTGGTTAGGATGCCTCCTGGACGCCTCCCTGGTGAGGTGTTCCGGGCACGTCCCACCGGGAGGAGACCCAGAGGAAGACCCAGGACGCGCTGGAGGGACTATGTTTCTCGGCTGGCCTGGGAACGCCTTGGGATTCCCCCGGAGGAGCTGCTCCAAGTGGCTGGGGAGAGGGAAGTCTGGGCCTCCCTACTTAGGCTGCTACCCCCGCGACCCGACCCCGGATAAGCGGAAGAAGATGGATGGATGGATGGATGGATGGATTTGAAAAGCGTCTGCTCTTCCAGGCCCGACTCCTTTATGTCACCTGAATACGCCTTGAAAATCCTGTCATAGAACAGCAATGGATGTTCATCTTTTCTCTGCAAGACATTTCGGGCAGCTAAGTAGTCACCACACAATGAGAAAGATTTTCTCTCTGTGCGAGGTGCAGGGTGAGCAGGTCCTCGGCTTCGAGGTTCCTCTTGGGACACCTTGTTGTATGAGTCTATTAGAAGCACATACTGTATGAGCCTTGGACGCGCACCTTCTTGAACTTCCATCTTTGTTTTGATTTTTTGTGAAAATCAATAAGACAGTTCTTATTTTAATGTGTGCAGATAAATCTTCACTTTTAATGTAGCACTGAGTCAATCAAACTAACCAGCTGTCTGGTTTAAGTGTTTCACTGTGTAATAAGTATTCTTATTCATAGGTACCTTCTTTCAGGTTTTACCCTTAAATGAATTGTAAAAGTTAAATGCCCTCTTGCAGTGTTAACTTTAAATATAACTTATTTTTTAACAACAGTTACTAACTAACCACAGCATGATTTTCGTTTTACTTACTCAAACGCTTTTTAAAAGATTTGAAATAAATGCAATATTCACACTAAAATGTTCCCAGGATGCTTCTATCATGCCTTAAAAAGATGTATTGCAGTTTGGCTAAACTGTTTTGCTGTATTTTGACAGTTATCAGGAATGAAAATGGATTTCCTGTTTGTTATTCAAAATATTTTTTAATTTAAAATAACTGGAGTTTTTGTGTGCTCAGCATAGCATTACAGATGTTATTCCAAATACAAATCAGTGATTTTTATTAATTGTTGTTCATTGA
Organism: Garcialebias charrua; assembly: GCA_038048925.1. Lineage (NCBI taxonomy): Eukaryota > Metazoa > Chordata > Actinopteri > Cyprinodontiformes > Rivulidae > Garcialebias > Garcialebias charrua. Next base: position 1,571 of record JBBPBX010014980.1, read on the forward strand.
CATCTTCAAATTTGTTCTGCTATCTTTGTTTTGATTTTTTGTGAAAATCAAGTCAGCAGATGCTTTTTGTTTGTTATTTTAAACTTTTTATTTAAAATAAACTGGAGTGCACAGAATAACTTTAAAATATGTTGTTTTAAATTAAATGCAGAGGTTTTAGCATCTATTCTGTGTAAATGTTTCCAGTTCTCTTTCTTTTAACCAGGATATTGTATTTTTTTAAAGCTTAAATTTACCACAATGTGACTGTAATTACTCATTCTGGCCGCTATAGAGGCGCTGTTAACTCTAAGGCCGCGTTGACTACCTGTTAGCATATTTTAGCCGTAGCTTCAAAACTAAATCGGTTAAACGTCAACTTTTGGGATGAGTTTTAGCCTGGATGTGACAATCGCTTAAACAAATGTTCTTTTAAGAAACAAATCGATTTGATGAAAATGTTTGGAACAGGTTCTGTGAACTTTTAGATATAAAAAAACCTGATCCTTTTCCTTTTTTCTCTATCGGGGTCATGTCACTTCCGGTGACGTGTCGTATGTGATGCCTTCACGGACTTTGACGTACCGTTGGAATTTTGTACGAACAGACTTTTTAATCGCTCTAAAACTCTTGTAAATATCTCAAAACACCACGTTGAAACAGTTTCTGACGATATTTCATGCATAGAAACGAACCAAGCCAGACAATCTGTCAGAATTGTGCGAACAAAACTGAAATTTGACGACCGACAGCGTATCACGTGATCACTTTTAACCAAGCCAGACAATCTGTCAGAATTGTGCGAACAAAACTGAAATTTGACGACCGACAGCGTATCACGTGATCACTTTTAACCAATCACAGCGTATAAACAGATGTTATGAAAGTAGCGTCAGCAATAGCTTATCACAAACTTAGACTCTTTTTCAACTCATAAAACGCTTGAAATACATCCCAAAAATTCTGTGAACGTATCGTTTCACATCCGAACAGTTCTACCAAGCTGCGCCCAGTAAAAATAGCAAAATAAATGTCGTCTACACAGACTGTATCCATATCGACTACAGCAACACGTCAGAGCTAACAAATGGACCGGGTCCATAACCAGAACCTCGTCGATCCGACAGCTTCAGACACTATTATTCCTGCTTAAAATGCAACAATACCACTCAACAGCAATTTTCCAGATGAACTATCAAGCTCTCATGGTGTGATCACACCGAACAGCTTTTCAGCAGCAGGAGCGTCCAGTTTACTGTACATGTAAAGTCAATGGGGGACGCGCTTCCAGCCACGTCTTGGCGTCGGGCGTCACGTCGCGTGCGTGTTGAGCGTGCTGGAAAGCGTTTTCCATGCACGTGAACCGGCTTCAGCCTCCAAACCGCGCATTCAGCATGCTGAAGATTTCGCGGTTCAAACTTTCAAACGCCGCTCAACTCTACCTGATTGGTTGGTGTGTCAACCAATCAGGGAGAGTCGGGGGGAGAAGAGAGGGGGAGAAGAGAGGAGGAGAAGAGAGGGGGAGAGTCCCTATGTGACGCGGAAACGAGGGGGCGCGCGCACTATGTGACGTATTGTTTGTGGGACACAGAAAAGACCCGCGAGGTCGTGTACTATGGAAGAGAAACTCATTGTAGCTGTGTGTTCGCGACAAGTCCTTCACGACCAGTCAAGTCTGCTCCACAGAGACGGAAATAAAAAGCTCCTCGCCTGGCGGAGTGCGCAGGACTCTGTGCGCAGGACTCTGTATACCGGTAAGCTCCTCCCACACACCCCGCAGCAGTTTCGCGTTCTGGCGTTCTGGTCCAAGTAGGTCTGGACACCAAGTGCGTCCACTTGAGTGCGTGACAAGCTTTTTGGAGGTTGAAACGCTGTTCGGTGTGATCGCACCATTATAGGCACAGTTTTGACACGGAGGTCAACAACAAGTGAATTGCACCTTATCTCTGACTGGGTCAAAACCGAACCCAACCGAACCATGAAGGATGACAATTTCACCAAAACAGCTTCCTACAAAAGCTCAAAAGTTGAATAAAGACAATTTCTCAGCTTCAAGTGACATTAACCAGCAGTTTCCTGTAGCCATGACACACTTTCCTAGCCAAAAAACTATCGTGTTTCGAGTCTAAAACTTGGACAACATTTATGCCAACATGTTAAAGTACAGAAATATTAAATATGAAACATTCAGAGACTTGTACGGGCCACAATTTGTAATAATATATATAGGCACTTATCAGTTTACTGATTTACCTATATTTTAGATGTAAATTGGCAGGGTTTAGACTGACACAAAAATACATAATTAATTAAACGAGTTCTCTCTTTTTCAGTTTAATACCAATAATTCTATGCCTTGGAGGTGATATGTAAAGACATGAAATGTTAACTTATGTTGGTCCAGCAGGACTGGACCATTTATTTAACAGAATCATAACTTGCATCACAACATATGTACATGATTGGTTGATCATTTTTTCTATATTTACTTCAGCAGAGGACATCACGCGTTCGTAACTTCTACTTTCGGCCACTAGGGACCACTGACCGTTCCAAGCTCATGTGTCTAACAACAGACTCATCTGGTCGGACTCACTCTGTCGCAGCCCGGCCTCCTGCTCTCTGGAGCTCTGGAACTTCCAGATAGTCCACCGACCGTTCCCAGCTCATGTGTCCGACCGCAGCCTCCTCTGGTCGGACTCACTCTTTCGTAGCACGTTCTCCAGAGGTCTGAACTACTGTTACCTCAGTGTTTGACTGTAAGCAAAATAGCTCATGAACCACACAACAGATTTTGATTAAACTTACAGAAAGTAATCTCTGGATGGACATTTACAATTGATTGGCTTTAGGAGATGTATGAGCTAAAATTCGATTAATGCATAATTTATTTTCGCAGTGCGCGCACGTTTGGAAGACTGTCAAAGCAAAACAATTTAAATCCAGCTGATTTGACCATTACGAGCATTTAATAAGGAAAAGTTCAGCTCAGATACACCTTTACTATAAAGTCAGCAAACAAATATATATTTTTAGGTGTGTATCTGGTTAAATTTAAAAGAAATGCAGCTTTCCCACCAGTGCGGGTGCACGTTCTGCACGTAGCGAAACAATTTTTTAATCTAGCTAATCGTGCATTTATTAAGGAAAAGTTAAGCTCAGATACACCTTTACTATAATGTCAGCGAACAAATAAATTTTTTTTAGCTGTTTATCGTGTTAAATTTAAAAGAATTGCAGCGTTCCCACCCGTGCGTGTGTACATTTTGCACGTAGCAAAACTGAAAGTTATGCACCATAACTCATGTTCCCTGAAGGAAGGGAACGAGGTGCAACATACTTGCTATGGGAATTGCGCCCCCGCGTGAATACCTGAAGGAATACATTCACGCCTTTTACGGCAGGGGGCGTCACCCCGCACCAGAGGTACCGCCTTTTAGGTACTTAAGCGACTGACGCCCCTCCAACTTTCTCCAAAATTGCACTTCACCGAGCTTTCAGCATTGAAAAGGGCCAGCTATGTTGCACCTCGTTCCCTTCCTTCAGGGAACATGAGTTATGGTGCATAACTTTCAGTTCCCTTTCAGTTTGGTCTCTCGGTGCAACATACTTGCTATGGGAACGTAATTCATTCACGCCCTTGAAATGCTCAGCAAAATGCATGTGAGAACCTCCGTCCTAAGAGACGGGCATCTCCAGCTGCTTACTACAAGGGATGCAGAGAGCAGATGCCAAGAGGAAAAAAGCCAAATGTGAGAGACATCCACATGATGTCTCACATGGCCATGTATATATATATATATATATATATACTATATATATATAACACTAACTAGAGACAGCCTAAGCGTGCTCCAGTAGCGTGAGTACTCATCGACTCCTGTTTCCCTTTGAGCAGAGAGCAATGTTTTCCTCTTTGTTGTTGTTTTTTTGTTTTTTTTACGGCCCGACTGACAAGTGGAGCCCATCCTGATGTTGGAGATCAGTTAAGGAGAGGGGAAACCCTTCCATTATACATCTCCCAGGCAAAAAACATAAACATCAAGGGATACCCTTGTGAATGTTATTACTGCTTGTGTCGAGACAAAGCAACCAAAGCCTTAGGCTTTCAGCCAGTACCTTTCAGAGGCCAGGCTGAGAGTTGCCACAACCCTGGACGTGGGTGTAGAAGTTGTCCACGTGCCTGAATCAGTAGGTAACTATGAGGAGGCAATTGCCATGGTGTTCCCAACAACATTGAGATCAACTCCGGGAACCACGGTTTCTGTGGCCATCTGGGAACTATGAGGATCAAGGAGAGGGCTCCCCGTCTCACCCATTCCAATGTCGCCCCGATCAGAGGGACAGGTAGAAAGGCATAGTAGAGCATCCCTGCTGGCCAATCATGTGCCAGAGCGTCTATCTCCAATGGAGCATCTGTCTCCTTTATGGAGAAATAGAGGTCACAGTGTGAGCTAGCTCTGCAAGCAAACAGGTACATAGAGGCTCTACCGAAATGTGACCAAACCTGCTCCATGATCCGTGGGTTCAGGCTCCATTCTGACATCAAAAGAGGCCCTCTTGAAAGGGCATCTGCCCCATAATTTAGATCACTGGGGACATGAGTCGCCCTAAGTGACAAGATTCTTGGAGCACACCATGTGAGCATCCTTCGTGTCAGGTCCAGGAGGGCCTAGGACCTCGTCCCTCCCTCTCTGTTAATGAAAGACACTGTGGTCCTGTTATCTGATTTTACCAGGATATGGTGCCCAGCAACCAGACCTTTACTGAAGAAGTATTTCAATGACAGGAATACGGCCAGCAATTCCAGGAAGTTAATATGTAATTTGGCTTCCTGCTCGTTCCAAAGGCCGCGGGCGTTCTGGTTTCTGCAGATCGCTCCCCATCCTGTTTTTGAGGCGTCCGTCGTGATAACTACACGGGACGACACCCTTCCCAGTGAGACCCCTTCCGTGAAAACGGACAGATCTCTCCAAGGTTCCAGGGCCTTTAGACACTCTGGGTCTATCTTAACCTTTCCTGCTTGGTTAGGCAGAGCGGGTTGTATTTGTTGGTTTAACCATACCTGTATGGCCCGCATTTTCAATAATGCACGTGGCACACAAGGAATGGCTGCCGCCAAGAGGCCTAACAGGCGTTGGCATGTTTTCACAGGGACCCGTTGGTCCAGCTTAAATTTTCCCAGGCAATGGCGAATGGAGGAAACTCTTTCCTTCGAGAGCCATGCTCTGTATTGGACAGTGTCAATCTGTACACCCAGAAATACGGTAACCCGTGACGGAGTCAGATCGCTTTTCTGTAGGTTTATGACAAAACCGAGAGACTCCAGGTGATAGATCACCTTAAGGGAGTGTGACAACGCCTGCCTTCTGCTTCCAGACAGAATTAGCAGGTCATCTAAGTAATTCAAGACCCTGAGTCCTTGATTCCTAAGAGGGGTCAGAGTCAAAAGTCAAAGTCAACTTTGACTTGCTGTGTAAGTCCTGTAGTGAGGGCAAGGAGGTGCCGACGATCTTTTCAGCTGCTCTCACTATACGCTGGAGGCTCTTTCGGCAGGATGTAGTACATGCACCAAACCACACCATGATGCAGCTGGTCAGGACACTTTCTATGGCACCCCTAGGGTCAGGGCTGCATCCAGACATTTAGTAAATGTACGCAGAGCAGTCTTTAAACAGAAGGGTAAGGCTTTGAATTCATAAGCGTATCCTTCGAACGCAAAACGGAGGAACTTTCTGTGTCTCCTCCACACGCCTATATGGAAGTAGGCGTCTTTCAAATCCACTGTACATGCGTAGTCTCCTGGTCTCACAGACTGCAGAACTTGCCGTAGTGTAAGCATCTTGAACTTGAAAGTTTTAATTCTTTTATTGAGAGTCCTGAGATCAAGAATCGGTCTCAAGGAACGGTCCTTTTTGGGCACCAGGAAGTACTTGCTGTAGTGGCCAGAGCGTAGTTTGCGTCCTGAGACCAAACTAATCACTCCCTTTTGCAGCATCGTTGAAACTTCCTCCCTTAGCACGTGTGCGCGTGCAGGGTTGATCTTAGATTGCAACACCCCTGAGAAACGGAGCGGTCTCTTTAGCCTCTTATCCACAGGTCTGGTTCCTGTAAGGTCCCATTGTGGCTTGTTTGGGCCAGTTCCTATGGGACCAGTTTATTTCTGTACCCACTGCGCACATTAGGACCCCTTTAGTGGGCGTGAAGTTCTCCTGCAGTGGGCGGGTAGTTCTCCTGCAGTGGGCGGATCATTAATATCAACGCTCCTAACCAGCTGGTGGTGCTAGTGCTACATTAAGCTCTTTACTAACCACCACTAACACGCATTAGAAGAAGAGTTGGAAAAGAACACACAACCAAAATGGATGATCTTGTTTCTTTTTTGAACATTCTGCTTTGCCTGTGGCTTTTTCAGGTACATTATATATATATATATATATATATATATATATATATATATATATATATATATATATATATAATATATATATATANATATGCTGGTGAAGATTCTCAGTCGTCCAGGACATGATAAATCAAAAAGGCGTTCAATTCAAGATCAACTGGACTTTATTTGTAACAGAAGACGTTTCGCTTCTCATCCGAAAAGCTTTATCAATTCAATGAACCAGACTGTGTGTGCGTGTGGATTTATAACAGGAGTCACGCACCATCATATGTAAATTGCAAGCTGAGGTAACACATACATGTAAATTGACAGATCACACCTTAACAGTAGGGAGTTCCCTTGAAGTCTCTGACAGCAGACACAACAACTGTATGTAAATTGACAAAAAACACCTCACAGCCCAACAACAGAGGTTTCTCAACAAACTTTGCTAGTCTAATTCACAGACAAGACACCTCTGCTCCCATCCGGTGTAAAACGTTTGTGAATCAGTCCCAAAACTGAGTTGTAAGTCTTGGAAAGTTGAAATCTCAGACCTCCTCCTCTGTTAAGAGTTGTAAGAGAGATGTTAAGAGAGAAAAACCTTCTCTTAACAGAGGAGGAGGTCTGAGATTTCAACTTTCTGCCGCGAGAGATCGTCTGGTGTGCCTTGAAAAATTAGTAAATTATGAATTTTTTTATTAACTGGTGTAATTTCCTTACCGCGCGATAGGTGGCAGTATAGAGCATAGCGTCGCACATTAAAACAAGAGAAGTAGCGGCACATGAACGTGACGTGAGCAGTGAGCAAAACAAACCAACAGCAAGGATCTTCTCAAACAAACAGCGATGGAAAACTTTTTCAAAAGAAAAAATACTAAATCCGGTCTGGTCCCTGGACAAAATTCGGACCCAGATGAAGGCCCAAGTGGAAATCAGAAGAAGGCAGAAACCGTGAACGTGAGACTGTACAGTAAGGCTTACATCTCTTTTGGATTTACTTTTAGCTATTTTGACATTGCTCCCATTTTCCACAACATATCTGTGCAAAGTGAGCTTCTCCAGCCTAACTGCCATGAAAACTAAAAGCAGAGAGAGACTGAAAGCTGTTGAGGAAGAGCTTTGTGTGTGTGTTTTCTTCAATTCGTGCCAGAATATCAGCTTTGTGTTCATCCAAACAGGCACAGGTTTCACACTAAGTGAGTAAAATGTAGAGAGAATGGTAGCACTGTTCAGGTGTATTTGAAGGCATGTTAAGTGCAGTTTCATCCTCTTTAATTTTAAGACCACATTGGTGTAGCACTGTTCAGGTGTATTTGAAGGCATGTTAAGTGTAATTTCATCCTCTTTAATTTTAAGACCACATTGGTGTAGCACTGTTCAGGTGTATTTGAAGGCATGTTAAGTGTAATTTCATCCTCTTTAATTTTAAGACCACATTGGTGTGGCACTGTTCAGGTGTATTTGAAGGCATGTTAAGTGTAATTTCATCCTCTTTAATTTTAAGACCACATTGGTGTGGCACTGTTCAGGTGTATTTGAAGGCATGTTAAGTGTAATTTCATCCTCTTTAATTTTAAGACCACATTGGTGTGGCACTGTTCAGGTGTATTTGAAGGCATGTTAAGTGTAATTTCATCCTCTTTAATTTTAAGACCACATTGGTGTGGCACTGTTCAGGTGTATTTGAAGGCATGTTAAGTGCAATTTCATCCTCTTTAATTTTAAGACCACATTGGTGTGGCACTGTTCAGGTGTATTTGAAGGCATGTTAAGTGCAATTTCATCCTCTTTAATTTTAAGACCACATTGTTGTGGCACTGTTCAGGTTTATTTGAAGGCATGTTAAGTGCAATTTCATGTTAAGTGCACCTTGAAATAAGAAATATAAAACATGATAAAAATATATTTTTGTGTTCATTTCATTCCTATTCAAGACACTTTGATAAGAATGACTATATATTTAATGTAGGCGGATACAGTGTATCTATGTTTACAATTTTGGTTGGTGGTGTGCCTCGGGATTTTTTCAATTAAAACACTGTGCCTTGGCTCAAAAAAGGTTGAAAAACACTGCTGTACTGTATATACATATATATGTACACATACATACATATATATATACACATATACATACATGCATATTATATATATGTTTGTGTGTATATATACAGTACACACACACACACACACATATGTGTACTGTATATATATATTTATACAAATATATACACACACGTGTATATACATATTTATGCATATACAGTATATATATACACACACATGTGTATATATATGTGTGTATATATACATATATGTGTGTATATATATATATATACATACATATATATGTACACATACATACATATACACGCCTATTATATATATGTGTGTGTGTACTGTACATATATATACACATATGTGTACATATACTGTATATGTATATACATATATATGTGTGTGTGTGTATATATATACATATGTGTGTATATATATACACTTATATGTGTGTATATACTGTATATATACACATATATATAGACATGCATACATATATACACATATACGTTACATACGTATATATATTTATACATATACTGTACACACATATATACAGTATATATACATGTATATATTTTTATATATACAGTATATACACACATTGATGATGGTGGAGTACACTACTTTGGACAAGTGGCATGTGTCCTAAAAAATCTGCGCTCCTCCATTGTCCCAGTTGATAAACAAGTGTGTTCCAAACTCTAAAACTTTTGTAATATACTGTAAACTTAACAATATGTAATCAATCAATTCCAATCAAAATATCAAAGCATCTTTATGTGAATACTGTAAATGTTACTGCAGTGAAGCGGGCGCTGTACCGGTCTGTCGTGGTGAAGAGAGAGCTGAGTCAAAAGGCAAAGCTCTCAATTTACCGATCGATCTACGTTCCCACCCTCATCTATGGTCATGAGCTTTGGGTTATGACCGAAAGAACAAGATCTCGGATACAAGCGGCTGAAATGAGTTTTCTCCGCAGGGTGGCTGGACTCTCCCTTAGAGATAGGGTGAGAAGCTCAGTCATCCGGGAGGGACTCGGAGTAGAGCCGCTGCTTCTCCACATCGAGAGGAGCCAGTTGAGGTGGCTCGGGCATCTGGTTAGGATGCCTCCTGGACGCCTCCCTGGTGAGGTGTTCCGGGCATGTCCCACCGGGAGGAGACCCAGAGGAAGACCCAGGATACGCTGGAGGGACTATGTTTCTCGGCTGGCCTGGGAACGCCTTGGGATTCCCCCAGAGGAGCTGCTCCAAGTGGCTGGGGAGAGGGAAGTCTGGGCCTCCCTACTTAGGCTGCTACCCCCGCGACCCGACCCCGGATAAGCGGAAGAAAATGGATGGATGGATGGATGTAAATGTTACACGTCAATGAAATTGTAACAGTTTAAAAAAATGAAAGACTGGTGTTATTTGTAGAAACAGAAAAACATATTACTAAATCTGCAGTTATGTATGAAATATAATCTTAAAATATCATCACTGGGATCTTAACGATGTGCTTTAATCCTGTGTTAGTTTGACTGCTCCAAACATGTAACAATAATTAAAAGTAAAATTTGGCCAATAGCTCAGGTAAAAATGCTGACCTGTAGAACATTTCTACATTTTTCACTGCTTCTGTAAAGAACTCACCATCAGACACAATCCTGTGAATAAAGTAATCTGACCCAGACCCACACCATGAAGTCACAGTAGTCCTGCTCCATCAAAAACAACTGAGCTTGTACCTGTGGGACGTCTGCTTTAGTTCATAGGACCTGTTTGTATTGTCAATGCAGGACTGTTTTTTTTTTTAAACTATGGCACAGAGGACTCCAGCATCTTCGGCACAATGTTGGCATTTAATTTTCAAAACACCATAGTCATAGCAGGTACAGGAGAGCGTCCAGAGAAGCTCTGAGGTGTGTCCGGCTGCAGTTGATGTCTGGAGTCACAAACTGATGCTGCAGTTCAGCGATGGCCTCATGTGTCTGTCTGGCTGTTTTCACATCCCCATCTGACAAACAAAAAAAAAATTATTGTTACAATCTCCTCTAAACATTATCCTTTGCTTTTATCTGTAATTTTCAAGTTTTGAGTGTTTGTGTCATGACATACATGTGCAGTGACCACACATTACTTGTCCCATCCTTCTCCAAGGACACCCACGGCTTTAGAGGATCTTTATACTGTACAGGAACTGACTGATTAACCTGAAATAAATCACATTACACATTAATACAGGCCTATAGGCCTAAGTGACAAATTTCTAGATTTGTTCCCATATTTTTAAACCATTTTTGGACTGAGATATGACGGTTTCCATTTATTCTGACTGAACCAAACCATACCAAAAACAGAAGTACAGTACAGTACTGTACTTGATTGCAGCAGAGTAGTAACAGTTTATGGCATTAGGTTGGCAGTTGTATCACGTAATATGAAAATGTGGCTATAATGATAAATTCAAAGAAGTTCAAGACAAAAACAATTGGACTTTATGTATTATACTATACTTTAGACTTTTTTTTCTTCCTTGCACTTTTTAGAATTACCATGTCCTGGATGACTGAGAATCTTCACTCGCTATTAATGACTCAAACGGCCTGCCATATTTTCCCAACCTTCCTGCTCACTGCTTGAAGCCGCCCAAACAGCTGCACCACCTCGGCAAATTTGACCATTAAAGTGCATTTATTAAGCAAATGATAGACTGAGACACACCTCTTCTATTATTTTGAGCTAACAAATAATTGTTTAGGTACTTTTATTGTTAAATTTCAGAGGAAAACGAGCGCATTCCTCCTTCCTGGTTCTCTCCCTCTGCGCGCGCGTGGCTCTCTGTCCTCTGTTCACGGAGCACCAAGCGCGAAACTATTTTAAATAAAGCTGATTTGACCATTAAAGTATATTTATTAAGCAAACGTTAGACTGAGACTCACCTCTGCTATAATTTCGAGCGAACAAATAATTATTTAGGTACCGGTAGCTTTCTTCAGAGAAACGAGCTGCTCCGCCATCTTTTTTTTTTTTTTTTCCTAAAGCCTCTCGGCTGTTGTTGAACCAAGTCAGTCTCTGAAACGGACGTTTTGCAGTCCAAAAACACTACGAAACAGTTGCATGATTCACTGGAAATATGCTTAAAGTTATAAAACCCTCACCATTTACTATATTCCAGAAGAGCTGTGGTTGTGTGTCAGCCACTCTGCCTCCCATTGTGGCTGGAGGTCTGCTAGCAAATACAGAAATGCCTGAACTTCCACGTTTGTGACATATTACCTGTAAATACTCAAAAATATGCTCCTCTGACTTGTTGTTGTCTATTATGGCGGGTGAAAAAGAAAATAGTGGATTGGATTTCCTGGAAGACTGAATCTACGCCCTCCGACCTAGGAATACGCCCCCTGACCAATCAGTGACCACGCTGTGCTGATGTCATAACTGGACCCTAGAGGAACTGGACCTTTGTACCTCAGTGAGGCAGGCACCAAAATAGGTCTGGTTTCACGTGAACAGGCCCCTGTGGGTACACTCCATAACTAGTTGTTAACTAGTTACGAACGAGCCCGAACGAGTGCGAACAGGCCCTGTGGATAAATGGCATAAGTCACACAAAGACTTGACAACTATTTTTACACCGGATGCCCTTCCTGACACAACAACAGGCCACCGAGATACCACAGCATTCTGTGTGGAGCAGAGAGCTGCCATCTAGGGCATTTGGGGGTGTAAGTGGCTTAATAAAAATAAAAAAAAAACACTAGTTTGTTTTTATGCCAAAATTGTCTCATTTTTTCCTCTGTCCCACCGGTCGAGATTGTGTCTTGTGAAAAAGAGTCAGGTCTAATAAATCAGACAAATTGACCCCATCAACATCCACTCCATTCCACCAACACCCAAAACAGCGACTTTGGATGTTATCAGCCCATTAAATGGACATTATTGTCCCTCCTACCTCCTAGCAGTTTTAAAGTAAGGTTTGTATCACTGATAATATGCAGCATCACACATGGATAAAACAGGAAGTGCTTTTTATTTGTCAGCTTTATGTAACCCTTTTCCTAGACCTAACCTTACACCAGACCCAGAGCAATGACTCTAAACTTAACCCCCTCAGCCTTGTGCCTAAACCTAACCCCTTTACTCTGAACATAACTATGAGCTTATTATCTGCGCTAACAACGCTAACTTCATACCTTTAAACCCACTAAGAGTTCCAGGAGGGGCAGTCTGAATGCTACATATGGGGATGATAACAACTGATTATAGGTCATTTAATGGCAGCACGGTGGCACAACTGGTAGAGCTGCTGCCTCTCAGCGAGCAGGTCCCCGGTTCAAATCCCGGTCCGGGGGACTTTCTGGGTGGAGTTTGCATGTTCTCTCCGTGCATGCGTGGGTTTTCTCCGGGTGCTCCGGTTTCCTCCCACAGTCCAAAAACATGCATGTTAGGCTGATTGGTGACTCTAAATTGACCCTAGGTGTGAGTGAAACAGGTCCCTCTTGTAAATGAGTCCCCGTGGCTCAACGAGGCTAGCCTGTATAAATAAAGGTTGAATGAATGAATGAATATAACGTTTGAAGTGGGTGCCCAAAATGGGAGTATTTTTAATTGAATATGTGTAAAATAAAAGACAGGCACAGCTTTCTGGGTTGGATTTCTAATTTGATTCAGTAATAATTCTGAAATAATCATCCAGATGAACACAGAGAAAGAAAAAAACAATCAGTGAAGTAACTATAAAAAAATATATATATATATATATATATATATATATAAAAGTGAAGAAATAATAGTTGACTATATCATCACTGGTTCAAATAGGATTGATCCCACAGACTTCTGAATGCAAGAGCATTGATTTAATTATTGACCTGTCACAGCCAGAATTGGTTAAACAATATCCTACCATGGTAGAGAAAATGTCCCAGTTGTTGGCTCTTCTCTGTCCTTCTGAATTTCCTCTTTGGGTCCCCTCTGTCTGCTCCAAATGGATTGAAAACTGGATATCTCCACTGATGGACACATCAGGTTTCACTGCAGCTCTGAACTTGGTCCTGTGTTAGCAGTCATATCAACTCACTAAAACCTGCTGAATGTGTAAAAAGGGCAGAAAATCTGATGCCACAACTGAGACTGCATCACTGGAAACGTGTTCCGATTCGTTTGATAATTGTGGGTCGGTGAATGGTACCACCCCATAAGAGTAAATAAGTAAAAAACGGAGAATGAATCACTAAAAAAAACATTTTAAATTCAATTTTAAACTGTCAACAACGCTGAAAAATACACACAACAAAACTGAAAGTTATGCACCATAACTCATGTTCCAGTAGGAAGGGAACGAGGTGCAACATTATTGCTATGGAAATTGCAGCCCCGCGCGATTACCTGAAGGAATACATTCACGCCTTTACGGCAGGGGGCGTCAGCGTCACCCCAGAGACCCCGCCCTCTGGGTACTTAACCCTAGGATGCATGAACGACCAATACCTACATTCTTCCATGAGTGGGGTCAAAAATGACCCCAATTAGAATCAATGTGTTTTTGCAATGAATTTAAATGATGTCTTTAATTTTGGTTAAAGGTAGTTATATTTATTATATTTGGGTCAACAAAAGACTGATTTGACATTTAATATGGTTATTCATAACTTTTTATAACATTTTTTCACATGAAATAACATCAAAAATCTTCAAAAATTATTGCTAGAATGTCCATCTCTCTGAAGGACAAAAAAGAGAATCAACAAACGACCAGAACATTGTACACTCACATGTGCCCACTGCCCACACAAACATCTTTTTCTCTATTCACTGTGCGCAGTTGTCACAAAATTTTTGCTTTTTGCTGTGACCATTGCACACTGTAGTACTGCATTTCCTGCACCAATTGGTGGCTTTGCAGTCTGTTTCTTGGACACATCTGGCAACTCTTTCTCTTCTGTTGGCCCTCTGTGCCTCTCTCCTGTTACTTGTTTGCAACTTTTGTCACTCCACATCTTCCAGTTGCTTCAGTGATGTCAGTTGGTAGGTTCAGGGTACCTTGGGTTGTGTAGAAAACTTCCAAAGAGCACACACATTGATACATTCCAGTTCTTCTCACTTCGTGCAAGAATGGTCACTCCAATGAAGGCCATGAGCTCCTCTTTGCTTAGATTTTTCCACTCTTTTCCTCTGCTTATTGTGACTTTTCTTCCCTCCATGTTTGTTCATGTCAACATCTCTTCTAATATACTATCCATCCATCCATTATCTTTTACCCGCTTCTTTCATTTTTGGGTCACGGGGGTCGCCGGTGCCCATGTCCAGCAATCACTGTGCGAGGGGCAGTGTACACACTGGACGGGTTGCAAGTCTATCACAGGGCCACATAGAGACAAACAACCATTCACTCTCTCACTCACACTTAGGGTCAATTTAGAGTTACCAATCAGCCAAACATGCATGTTTTTAGTCTGTGGGAGGAAACCGGAGTACCCGGAGGGAACCCACGCATGCACGGAGAGAACATGCAAACTCCACCCAGAAAGGCACGCAGATTTGAACCAGGGACCTGCTTGCTGAGAGGCAGCAGCTCTACCAGTTGCACCACCGTGCTACTCTTCTAATATACTCTCAGTGATAAACTGCTTTCATGCATCTATTGGAGAGATGGTGCTAAACCCAGGTGCAGGCCCTGACCGACTTCTCAGTAAATTGTGGCTTGGTGTTAAAAGAGGCATACAGATTTTTAAAATAATTTATATATAATAATATATAATAGGTTACCTAACGGGTTTGCATTTGTTACAAGGAATTATGAATACAATGAGTCTCTACACAACAAATGCAGTAATATCAGCTGGCTTACTAAACTAGTGTAATGTTAGCTAGCTTACGGTAAGTACTAACATTATGTTGTAGTTAGCCGAGTGTCTACTTTGTTGACCAACATGATATTCTATCACAGTAAAGTCATGGAGTTGGTAAATGCAGATAATACATGTACTTTGTATGCTGCTGTGTCAAACTGACCTCTTTGTGGTGAGACTGCAGGTATCAGATGTGTAAATGAGACAGAAAATGTATCTTGACAGTCACAGTTGGTAAGAATCAAAGGTTCCCAAAGAAAACCCTTGAGATTCTATCCACAGTATTCCTGAGGGTGTCACTGTAGAAGCGAATGTGCATTGAACTTCCTGTCCGACACCGGAAGTGCCTTTATTCCATAGGTGGAGTATGGATCGCGGGTGTTTTTGAAAGTTATTTTCATTCATTTTATCGGAGCAAACACAGCTTTTGTTTAAACGGAACGTTTACTGAAATGTCCTACCGGGGTTCAGGTACCTGCTGTGCTGTTCGCGGCTGCACCAACAACCGGACCAAGCTAAATCTTTGGCTAAAACAACAGTGTTTTCAACACGGACCCAAAACAAAGAAAGAGTGTTCCTGCATCCTTCTCTATGGCTGTGTCTGCGCGATCAGGTAACATCTGTAATTTCTTTTTATTCAGGGAGGGTTTATTAATGAGAGTTTTGGATGATTTACTGTCTTAAAATGATATATGTCAGGCGCGACCGGTGTTACAGAACACCGTGACTTTTAGCCGAGATAGCTGCTAACAAACGTTAGCCGAGAGACAGGAGCAAACGCGTTGCTATTTATGTATTTTTAAATTATGTCAGCGCGATCAGGTAACATCTTTTTATTCGGGGAGGGTATATTAATGAGAGTTTTGGATGATATGTCTTAAAATGATATATGTCAGGCGCGACCAGTGTTACAGAACACCGTGACTTTTAGCCGAGATAGCTGCTAACAAACGTTAGCCGAGAGACAGGAGCAAACGCGTTGCTATTTATGTATTTTTAAATTATGTCAGCGCGATCAGGTAACATCTTTTTATTCGGGGAGGGTATATTAATGAGAGTTTTGGATGATATGTCTTAAAATGATATATGTCAGGCGCGACCAGTGTTACAGAACACCGTGACTTTTAGCCGAGATAGCTGCTAACAAACCTTAGCCGAGAGGCCGGAGCAAACGCGTTCGCTATTTATTTATTTTTAAATTATGTCTGCGCGATCAGGTAACATCTGTAATTTCTTTTTATTCAGGGAGGTTTATTAATGAGAGTTTTGGATGATTTACTGTCTTAAAATGATATATGTCAGGCGCGACCGGTGTTACAGAACACCGTGACTTTTAGCCGAGATAGCTGCTAACAAACCTTAGCCGAGAGGCCGGAGCAAACGCGTTGCTATTTATGTATTTTTTTAAATTATGTCTGCGCGATCAGGTAACATCTTTTTATTCGGGGAGGGTATATTAATGAGAGTTTTGGAAGATTTACTGTACAGTTAAAGTAAGTACGAGGCGACCGGTATTTTTAGCCGAGATAGCTGCTAACAAACCTTAGCCGAGAGGCCGGAGCAAACGCGTTCGCTATTTATTTATTTTTAAATTATGTCTGCGCGATCAGGTAATTTCTTTTTATTCGTCCCTCCTCTTTTAAGAAAACGAGTGGTGTTCCCACATTTTTAATGAACTAAAACAACAAAGTTTGGACTGTCTTCAACTGTATTACTCGCATGTAAACAAACGGTGTTTCCGGTCAACCGGAAGTCGTGTGCACATTTCGCGCAAAGCATCATGGGGCATAGGAATACTGTGGATAGGAAATGCTTGGGGTCATTTTTGACCCCACTCATGAAAAACTGGGGTAGTGACACAAAAACTGCAATTTCTGAAAATGTATAAAAACATTTTAAAAAATTCAAATGGCTTGAAGTCACAAACATGTTTTATGAGGAATACCTGGAATATGGAAGAGTAAAAACTTTTAGTTTCAGAGTTTTTGAAGAATAACAACCCTCAGGGTCATTTTTGACCCCACTTATGCATCTATCATTCAATATATGTGTAGCACTTTGAGATTTTCAGTAATGAAAAGAGCGTTATAAATTGAATTAATTATTATTATTATAATTATTATCTAAGGGTTAAGACGCGGACGCCCATCCTACTTTCTCCAAGTGCATTTCACCGAGCTTCAGCATTGAAAAGGGCCAACTGTGTTGCACCTCGTTCCCTTCCCTCAGGGAACATGAGTTATGGTGCATAACTTTCAGTTCCCTTATCAGTCAGGTCTCTCAGTGCAACACTATTGCTATGGGAACGTAATTAATTCACGCCCTTGAAATGCTCAGTAAAAGGCATGTTTGTGAGAACTTCCGCCTTTATACATTAGGCATCTCTCGGCCGCTCTCTACTGTGTGTTAGAGAGGACAGCCTGAGTGATGTCACAAGCAGTAACGTCCAAACTGTAATGTTTTGCAAACATGTTTGTTGAGCTCTAGTTCGCAGCTGCACAAATGTCTGCAACTGGTACAACCTTGAACAGTGACCACGAGGCGGCCAAGCCTCGAGTAGAGTGGGCACATACCCCAGAGGGCACCTGTTGACCTTTGCTACTGCACGGCCTTTTAATGGCCTCATTCACCCAGTGTGAGAGGCGCTGCTTTGATAGGGCCCTGCCAGTAGCCGGGATGGCAAAACATACAAACAATTGGTTTGTTTTCCTCCAATCCGCTGTTTTTTCAATGTAAGCATTTAAAGCCCTAACGGGGCAGAGTGCTCTCAGCCTCCTCTGTTCCTCAGTGAGGACGGGAGCAGGAGGAAGTGAAGAGAGTTCAAAGTCCAGACTCCTGGGATTCAAAGTTAGAACCTTTGGGACATATGCAGGATTAGGTCGTAGGGTGACCTTTGACCCATCAGGGGCAAACCTGGTACACATTGGGTGCACGGCTTCATCACCAGAAATTTCACCTGAGGCTGTTAGCGAGATCTCATCCGCGCTCATCATGCCTCGAGTGTCAAATTCGGCTGTCGAGTCCCCGATGGGAGCCGCCACGTCCGGGCTGTCGCCCCATTTGACCCGAGTACTGTCTTCCAAATCCATGCTCTTGAGCTCCGGCGTGGGAGTGAGAGCCTCTGGGTCTGTTGGTGCCACAGCTGCGCCCATGGCTTTGGCCACAAGGTCCACTCTGTGTCTCCTCACCGCCTCCAGCATCTGGCTGCAGTGTGGGCAAGAGTCGGGTGCGTCCAACGCCATTTTCGCGTGTAGCATACCCAGGCAGACAGGACAGGCCTCGTGGGTGTCTGTCGCTGAAAGGGAAAATCTGCAGCCGCTGGGGCAGGCGCACGAGCTGGGACTCGCCGTCCTGCTAGCCTTTTTCGTAAATCTTGGCTTTCACTTTCCTTTCTCGGGAGCCATGTCCGAGAGAAAACAAGCAAGTTTTATTAAAATCCTTGTCCGAGACGTCTCCTCCATCGCGTCGCTTTCCCTGGCTAGCCTGCTACGACTTTAGCAGGGTAGCGACGTGACGCAGTTAGCGCCATCGAGCGAAGCAGTCTGCGGAGAGAAGAGAAGAAAACTTTGGGGTTAAGGAAAAATGTGCCGGACTAGCTTTCGCCAGCCCAGCAATATGCAGGAAATTTCTCTGTACGCTCAGCGTAGGGAGCAAGCTCACCTCTGGTTGAGCGATGTGACAACAGAGAAGTCCCACGAAGTTCAGGTTTAAGCGAGGTGAAGTGCACTTGGAGAAAGTAGGATGGGCGTCCGCGTCTTAAGTACCCAGAGGGCGGGGTCTCTGGGGTGACGCTGACGCCCCTGCCGTAAAGGCGTGAATGTATTCCTTCAGGTAATGCGCGGGGGCGCAATTCCCATAGCAATAGTGTTGCACCGAGAGACCTGACTGATAAGGGAACAATACACAGCAAGCACAGTAAATACATAATTTATATTATTTATTAGGAGGAACTACTTTGTGGGGTGAATTATTTTTTAGGTGGGGTTTTACCCACCTAACAGAAAAAAACAACAACATGATCCGCATTGTTATTTATCAGGGTTACCTCAGGGCTTTATTTAAGGTTAATTGTCCATGTTAAAAACAATGTAAAAAATCATTATTATTTACGCCCGCATCTATCTGACTACTAAATCAATTAAAAAACAACATGAGAATGACTGTCTTAAGCTTCAATAAATCAATATTTTATTTTAATTTAATTTTATAAGCTGAAGCGATCAAGATTTTTTTGCATAAATACACATTTATGCTTAGAGCTTGCATGCCAAAGTAAAACAACAAAAACAAGGAAGTAATAATAGAAAGAAAGATGTAATCTTTGTACTCAGATTTCAGGTATTTAGTCACTGTCAGTCCAGAAAATTCTGCTTTAGTCAGTCCATCTTAATGAGCCAAGGACTTATAATTGACCAGCAGACAGGAAGCAATTAAAAAGAAGTCAAACACAAGGGGCTCCAAGATCAAATTTTAAAAAAAGAAAAGAAAAAAGCATGGTTCAGTGTGGGCATGGGCTCTGGTTTGCACAACTGTCAAATTAGTTGACTTTTAAAAGACCGCACTACATAAACAAATCATTTTAAAGCAAACTGTGTCATGTTGTAAACATTAAAGAATTTTAGCACGCCTTTAAACTTTGTTCTACACTCAAACCTTTGCAGAAATCTACTTTCATGTATGCAACAGCACCTTTGCTCTTTCTGAGGTTTGATGTATGATACACATGTTGGTTTAAATAAGCGCCGGGGAGCAACAGATATAGGTGAACAATCTCTATTCAGATGTTTTATATGGAAACTTAGTCGAGTGGAAACAGATGTGCGTCACTTGTGACCTATAAAAAATGATATATGGTCACCAGTAATACGGTTCAGCAGAGGCGAGCACTTCCAATTTGCCTCACCTTGCCGTACGGTACTCTGTGTTGTGTAAATGTGGACATATTTTTCAAACAAAAGATGGAGCGTTTTGCGGGGTGTGCATGCTCGGTAAACTTCGAAATGACTCAGCTGAAAGAAAAACACATTCATGTACGATGGCAACACATTTAAAAACACGGGTCTTCTGTGAAGTGCAATTGCAGTCCTCACAATTATAATTCAATAAACAAATGTACCAGAGAATGACTCTCACTTTGAAATAGTTCATAAAACTCAATTTAATGTATTTTTATTGTAATATTCATCAAATTAGTATCTTATAATAATAATAATAATAATAATAATAATAATAATAATAATAATAATAATAATAATAATAATAATAATAATAATATAGTGTAATTAAAAATAAGGAAAATGTCATTCGATGTCACGTGCAAGCTACTATAAAATATTTAGGTTTTCTTATATCACAACATAAAGACCAGTTTTAAATTTAAAGCAGGGCCTGAAATTTTACGACACAACTTCTCATTGTTCTGAGGGTTTCCAGTGTCTGCTGAAAGAGCAAGGAAGCACAGATGAAGACAAGGAGTCGGTCGCGTGTGAGAGGACGGTGCAAGAAGACAATTCTTTACTTGGACAGACAATAATAAAAATCAACTTTATTAGTGAACTGTGCAGGGATAATCTGTCGGTGCTAATACCCTTCACTACGGGTGGAAAATGCCTGCAATTGTTCTCGCTAATGAAGACAAATACTATATTACAAAGACAGAGGAAAATAATATGTGACCTTACATTCCCAAAAGAGGTCAATAATCTTTTATAGTAATTGCCTGAAATTTTAATTGAAGACGTTTCTTAGTGTATTCATCATTGCAGACAGACATTTGTCTTTCAATTCTGCATTCCGATTAATTCTGCTAATTTAAAAGGAACTGCTTTGTGCTCATATAAAAGGAACACAATTATAAGTTTTAAGCACATATAGCTTATTTCCATAAAACATTACTGTTCCAAATACAAGGGGCTGCTCACCAAAGCATGAAAATGGTCAAATTTACTCTGGTTGGCTCAGTCTATATAGTTGCAACTAACATGCTTAGTCTTGGGAACTTATTACTTTATCGTCAGTGTGTTTCTTGTCATATGCAAGCATAGATCATATATAATACATTAACATTGCCAGGAACAAATGCACATGTTTTAATTCTTGTTCCTTAAATAACATGTCTAAAAAATTATCAGCATTGTGTATTAAGTAAAATTAGTCAGAGCAAAATCTTTATAAGCCAATTAATAGTTTGCTTGATTAGCAAACTATTTGATTCATCTGAAAAGCAGACAAATCCAATGGGTGAAACAAAGACAAGGGAAGGAAGGGCAACTCTAATTTCTGAGGACAATGAACTAAATTGTTCTGTCCCAGTTTCTCAAGAGACACTTCATAATCATGGTTAATTACTCTTGCATGGTAAAGAGGGAAATGAACAATAGTCATCGTTCAAGACTTTCCTTGAGTTTGCAAAATAAAAATAATTTTTGAAAGATTTGCAAGAAGAAAAAAAAAGACTTCCATTCATGCACACGTAAATCAGCCATGGAATCAAACTGTGCACATGTTTTGTTAATTTATCTCAACATTAAATATACATAAGTCTAATTATTGGCTGCACAGAAAATAAGTCAATGTGCTACAGTAAAAAAGAAAAAGTTTTCATGAAAGTTAATAATACCTGTATGAGACTGTTACATATGTCCTCAAATGATGTTAAAACATTGAAGAGAAAACAGGAAGTGTGGAAGAAAAAAAACAGGATGTCAATCAGACTTCTGCAGCCACCTGAAGCATTTTGTCATATTCTGAGAGGGGTTTGATAATCTGCTGCATGCACACAAGGGCAGTTGCCCACAAACACCCAAAAATACTTAGATCAAACCAGGTAAGCCTTATTGGCACACATAAAGAAAAACTAATACAATACACAAAAGGCTGTAGCCATAATTCGATCCCTATACAAGTGGTGTGAGAGTTTGGTTTGCATTGCCGGTAGTAAGTCAGACCCCTTCAGGGTGGGAGTTGGACTCTGCCAGAGCTGCCCATTGTCACAGACTCTCTTCATAACTTTTATGGACAGAATTTCTCGGTGCAGCCAGTGGGTGGAGGGATTCTGGTTTGGTGGCCTCAGGATTCCATCTCTATTTGCAGATGATGTGGTCCTGTTGGCATCATCGTGCCGTGATCTCCAGCTCTCACTGGAGCGGTTCACAGCCGAGTGTGAAGCGGCTGGGATGAAAATTATAGCACCTCCAAATCTGAGGCCATGGTTCTCAACCGGAAAAGGGTGGATTGCTCTCTTCGGGTCGAGGGGAGGTTCTGCTTCAAATGGAGGAGTTCAAGTATCTTGGGGTTTTGTTCATGAGTGAGGGAAGAATGGAGCGTGAGATTGACATACTGATTGGTGCAGCATATGCAGTATTACAGACCCTGTGCCGGTCCATTTTGAAGAAGTAGCTGAGCTGTAGGCAAAGCTTTCTGTTAAGGTAAAGTTCTACGTTCCTACCCTCACCTATGGTCACGAACTCTGGGTAGTGACCAAAAGAATGAGATCACAGATACAGGTGGTTGAAATGAGTTTCCTCCGCAGAGTACTGTAGTTGGACTCTCGCTTAGAGATAGGGTGATAAGTTCAGTCATCCGGGAGAAACTCGGAGTAGAACCACTGCTCCTCCACATTGAAAGAAGCCAGTTTAGGTGGTTTGGGCATCTGGTAAAGATGCTTCCTGGGCCCCTCCCTCGGGAGGTGCTTCGGGCATGTCCAACTGAGAAGAGACCCCGTGGAAGACCCAAGACATGCTGGCGAGACTATGTCTCTCGGTTGGCCTGAGAACGCCTTGAAGTCCCCTCAGAAGAGCTGGAAGAGGTGGCGGTGGAAAGAGATGTCTGGGCCTCACTGCTCAAGCTGCCCCCGTGACCCGACTTCGGAACAAGTGGAAGATAATAGATGGATGGATGGAGTACACAAAAGGTCAAGCTCCCATCCCATTTAAGAGGAGGAGCCTAGAGAATACAGTGATGGACACTTCAAAGGTTTCATCTCCGAGACACTAACGATGACATGTTGGATTGAGGCCTCAGCATTTAGCCTGTAACTTTTCCTGCCTTAAAATAAATTAAATGGTGAAACTATTTTTTCTCAGCCACTATTCGTGTTGGCACAAGTTCTTTCCATCTGGGAAGAAAAGAGCCGGACAAAAATGCTCTGGTCGAACAGCAACAACACAGTGAAATTGAGTGAAAGCAAAAGTATGTTCTATAGCATAAATGTGCTTAAAGCACATTTCTGTGTGAAGAGGTTTTAGTGCAGTTGGATACTGAATGTTACACAAAAGAGATTATTAAGTGCACTTTTTTTATTAGCTCTTTACACATTATATTTTTCATGCAAATATTAATCTGCAAAGTGGTCATATAGGTTAGTGTGGACATTCAACAGAGTACAAGAACTGCCATTTAGTAAGTATAGCAGCTAAGAACACATTGTTCTGCACTGAATGTGTGAAATTATAGGAAAAAATGTGAAAGTCGTGATATCGTACACGGGGCAAGGCTGACCATTCTTATAAAGAGTTTCTGGCTACCTGATTTAACAGAAAAGCTCAATGTTCTAGTGTTTGTTCTCTCACACCTCGCTTCATGCATTGACCGTTTCCCCTAAAAGTCTCTTTTACAAGCTCTGAGTGAAAGATATTTTTCACAATTATTCTGAATGGCAAACCTCTTAGAAAAAAATACTAAAAACCTTTACAAAAAATCCACTTGAATTTCACTGCATCCTTCAGATCTTCTAAAACCAACTTTAAGGCGGACCAAAGAGAGAGAAAAAAAAGATTAATAATGTTGGGATTGTCATACAGTGGACTATATAATAAACGTAGTAGATAATCTATAGAAAAAAATGAAAGAAAATGTGCAATAGATTCCATCCATATTGCAGATGATGGGATTTTTTAAACCCAACACTAGGATGTTTGATTAACTGACTAAATCATATTCCATCTGCACTGGGCCCTTGTCTTTGCCTTTTGATTAAATTCTTACTAGTCTTGCATTGTTCATTATGTATACTTGTCAAATAATTGACTGCTTGCAGGCAAAAAAGTATGCTTTTTAATCTTGATGAGGAAGTACTTTAATATTGTGCCATTCACTTTGCATGACATGTCCAGATAAGTGTAAGACAAGGAGAAAAGTACCTCCCTGGTAGAACCTCAGGGGAGGAAAGGTTATCATCTTTTTTGGCTCATCTGGTTTTCAACAAGCCTTTTTTTTTGTGGTTCATATCCTGGATCAAACACAATTCAATTCATCTAATTTTGTTTAAATAGTACCAATTTAAAATGGAAGTCATCTCAGGGCACTGAACAGAAACATTCATATATACAAATTATAATTTAACACTATTTATCTGAAGAGCAGACTGCTTTGAGTTGAACTCCATTGCAGACTTTCATCTTGAAGCATGAAGGCAACAGTAGAAAGAAAAACTCCCTCATGAGGAAGAAACCTTTAGAAGAACCAGGCTCAGGACAAGTGACCATCTGCTTTGACTGGTAGGTTTGGTGGGAATAGATACACAATGGCAGGTCAAGAATCACATGTTAAGATAGAAATTCAGTATAAAATGAAAACTATTCAAATGTTGCAATTCATGAAATGAGGTCAATTTTTCCAGTAGTCTAAGCCTAAAACAGCATGACAAGCCGGCACTAATTATAGGATTTATTAAGGAGGAACGTCTTAAGCCCAGTCTTAAAACTGGATAATGTGTAATCCTTATGGACATAAACTGGAAGATGGTTCCACAGTGTACCACCAGTGTAGGAGGCGGTGAAGAGACGACACAGGAGACGGGATGTAGATCTTCACTTTTAATCAACTCCTACTAAACTGGCGGGAAGCACCCAACACCGCCTTATATATCCAATACCACATCCGGTCCTCAGGACCTTTCACAATAAAACATCCTGTAATGCCTTCGGTCCACTGGGTGTGAGTAGAGCCCCCTAGTGGTCCACCACACACGCCCCCCCAGAACACCCAGTAAGGTCCATCACTAGTCCCGCATTTTAGGTTTGATTAAACGACCAGAACGGCTGAACCTGGGCCCTGCAGAACCAGTCTGATGAAGCGGAGGGCTACGAGGAGGGCCTGCAGAAGATTCGGGCTCCAAAGGACGTTGAGAGTCTCTGGAAGAAGGACCGCAGTCCGTTAGCAATGTGGATGGAGGTCTGTCCCTGCAAGGAGCTTGGGCCGTAACAACCTGATCATCTGACATAACATGAGCTGGTTTAAGCCTATCAATACAGACAGTCTCAGTACAACCCCCTAAATCTAAAAGGAAGTGTTTCGGACCTGGTTGAAGAACACGAAACGGTCCATCATACAAAGGCTGTAGTGGTGTCCTGTGTGCATTGTGTTTGACAAAAACAAATTTAGAGGACTCCAGACTCTTAGGGACAAATGACTGCGGTAAACAATGGTGTACCGGGCCGGGGACACGAAAAGGGGCCTCCTGAGGTGAAAAATGTAGCAACGGTGGGGCAAATTGTGGTGAGGGTACCTCAGGTAAAAACTCACCAGGGACGCGCACAGGCTGACCGTAAACCAGTTCAGCCGGGGAAGATGGTGTTTTTGGAGCCAAGATGGTCTAGTGGCAGGGCTTTTGACTTGGAACCCGAAGGACGCGGGTTCGCGTCCCGGCCACTACACACCTTGGGGTGTCTATGAGTGCACACCTAATTCTCCAGCTCCCTGGGCGCTTTCTATGGCTGCTCACTGCACCACCTGGTAGGTGGTTGGGTTAAATGCAGAGACGAATTTCGTCTGTGTATGGGAAACATACGCAGATGACAGGAAAAGACATTATTATTATTATTATTATTATTATTATTATTATTATTATTATTATTATTATTACAAGAGAGGAGCCTGATAACTTAAAGATCTTCCTCCCATTCTGCTTCTGGAAACTCTAGGGACAGCAAGATAGCCTGCAGTCTGAGAGCGAAGGGCTCTGTTAGGAAAATATTGAACAAAAATATCTCAAATATCAGATGGAGCTAGGTTGTTGAGAGCTGTGTAGGTTAAAAGTAAGATTTTGAATTAAATTCTGTACTTGACAGGGAGCCAATGGAGATAAGCTAAAACTGGATAGCTATGATCTCTCCTACTAACTCCTTATTATTATTTCAAAAGTGTACAGGACAAACCCATGAACGTAATCAGCTCACAGTGTGAGATTAACTGATGTTGGTGTTAAAAGAGGTAAGATCATTTGAAATATCCTTGAAAGAGTAACCATTATCTTTTAGCAATCTGGTTGACATATGTACAAGTAATTTACTAGAAATTATAAGACATGCTTTTTTTTATTTGCAATGAGATTAGGAACAAACCATATAGGTTTACAGGAAGGAGTCGTTTTAAAATGCCAACGCACAGGATTTATGCCATTTCAGGTGTCTGCTTTTTATATTCAAGACTAATCCTCCATTTTAATTACTTAACAACACAAGTGAATCAAATCATAAAGCTGTCAGCCTTCACTAAGAGCCCAGACCTGCCGTGATAATGATACCTGACTCAAATGACAGCTCCATGCTGTGTAATTCCTGAAGTTAAGGGTGTGTAACTCCAGACTCTTCAGCATCATCTCTGCTCCCGACTCTTAATAAAGTCTTGTTTGTGTAGTCTTTAAGAAAGAAGCAAACCACTTTGTATGCATATGCAGTGGGCTGACAGGCACTCCTTCCCACCTCAAGGATAAAATGGCACCAAATACTCCTTGCACCAAAACTCTGCTGAAGCAAATGTGAAATAAAAGACAGTAAGATGGGTTTATGGCCATGTAAGCCTGTTGTGCAATCTAGTTACAGGCCAAGATCACTAAACTGACATGAATAATTTATTAGGGGGAAAAAGCTTGTTTCCAGACATTTCATTGAAAGTGCTTCAGTGTGAAGTAAAACAAATCTACTTGTGAGGGGTAACCAAGAACTGTCTATTCATAGACTTTTAATATTATGACTCCCTATTGTTGCCACCCTCCTTCGTCAAACCTACAAAAGAAGCTGGATTTAATTAAACAACTACGTACAAGTACTTGTGGTTTTCATTTCAATAGCTATGGCAACATCCGACCATTGCTTGCCAGATTGCAGGGTTGTAGTACATCATGTATTGTTGCTTCTGTTTTATATAAGCTGCAGCCAAAGTGATCACAGAAAATACCCTGTTTCACATTTAAACCAGTGCAGTTTGACAGTAATGATATGTTATTGACAGAAAAACAACCACAAAAATCATCCTTGTTGTGCTGGAAGAGGATGTATGACTTCATTTCAGACACTATTAGCTCTTAAAATGAAAGTAACAACAGCAGTTTTTAAACCTAGAAATATAATTTTTAGGGTACAAAAAAGGCAAAATAAATTCAGCTAGCAATGAAAAAGACGGGTGGATATGTCTGTGAGCATTTACATGTGGGAGATTTTTCCCAAATTACTAGAGTGAACCTATAGGTCATTGGTTTGTCATGGTAAACATAAGCTGTTGGAATTGGTTTCTGGAGTTTTCCCACAAGCTCTCAGAAGTGGCCAGAGCTCAGCCACTGCTGCATTCTTGTGTGTCTTACCATTAAGACCCAGTGAATAAATACCTTGGTGACAATGGTCATGTGGTCAATAAGGAGGAGGCAGTGGAAGCAGCTCAGACTTGGGCAAGGGGTTAGCACTTGATTGGACTTATTAAGTTACAGCTGTTGTGTTCAGAACAATGAGGCCAGGACTCTTCCTAAACCTTTCCAGCACCCAAACATTAAAACATCTGCAGAAGATCTGCAGGGGAGGTCGACAGTAGGCGGAAGCAAGTATGCCTTAGATTGGTCCCCAAAATGTATTAAACACATAATTATTGCTTTTAGTCTTAAAAATGTTACATACAAGCACAAAGAGTTTTTAAATTATGATTTTGTCCCAAGATTCGCAACTACTAATTCACACCTGATGCAGACACAGCAAGAGGAAGCCAGGAAACTATAGCTAGTGACCCCTTTGCGGCTTGGGGGTCTCAAAATGGTAACATCCTCTCCTTCCCTCACAGAAAAGTCCCATGCTGCTCTAGCCTTGGTACTACAATGCCAGCACAGTTGCAGTCGATGGGATTAAAGCGACATCTTACTGTGAAATGGAGCCTCAGCTCACCACCGGTCCCATTTCTCATGTAAATATCACAAGAGGTCTTGGTGCCTGACATAGACTGGATAGCATTCACTTAAAAATTACTTTTTTTTTTTTATTTTTTAATATTGACTATGACATCAGTCGGTTAGGATATTTTCTCTATTTTGTTTGCTTTCCTCTGAGTGCTTGAAATACACATAGAGGACCTACAGTAACTACGGTAATGCCACAACATATTACTCCCCTTGTTGCTTTCTTGGAGCAGTGAAGTCTAGGTTTGTTCTCTGTTTCCCTTTTTTATTTATTTATTTTTATATTTTTGGTCCTGGGTTTGGTGGTGTTTACACTGGGGCTGAGAGTTGACATTTTAGGATTCCGGATGCCGGCCCACCAGCAGTCATGAAACTTTAACCTGTAACAACAAATCTGCTGCTACATCACATTTACACTACTGGCAACACGACAGCTATAGAATCATCCTGGAATCCAAAATGTTTGAACTTGAATTTCACTCTCACTGGTGAATGCAGTGAGACACTGAATTGAAATACAGCACAAGAAGCTTCATAAACACACAAAAATTAGCACAGGAAGACCTAGAAGTGCTCAAGCGCAAGCCCTCGTATCTGAGAATGTACACCTTCTTACTTAAGAAGCTGCGGGGGAACAAAACTCAGTCTCCAGATGTTCAAAGAAAACCAACGTCCACTTAAATATTTATTTGTGTTTACAGTCTACAGTTACCTCTCGTTTTGTGTAAGGTTGTGTGAACTCACAGCAGAACATCTTCACACGTCCCCTCATCACTCAAGCCTCTCTCTCTTAACAAGATCCACCTGGTCCGAATCAGCAGAAGTCACCAGAGATGTTTTTGTATGTGTGTGTGTAAAATGAAATTAAACTTAGCGATACAAAGTGTAGTTTTCACAACAAACAATGGGACATGAGCATCTGATTACTTTTTTTAGAAAAATAAAGTGCCCTTTGTTTGTGTTTATGTCTTGGAATTAGCTGGAAATTAAGCTGGATCTCTGAGATTATTTTAGTCTTTTTTTTTTTATGATCACAAACCCTTTTTAACACACGTCTTCATTCTTGATCCCATAGCCGTGCTGAAGCATTTTTATTATTTTTATTTTTCACGATAAGACATCTCCTGAGAGGTGAGCTTTAGCTGCCTTCCCAGTTAAGTGCAGTGGTGTGCATTGGTTAAAGGACAACACCCACCGTGACAGTAACAATTCACCATATTGGAGAATTACTGTAGTATTTTATGAATTTTATTTTCATTTTTGCATTTGGGCCAGGCGAGGGTTAAAAAAAAAAAAAAAAAAAACCCACTCCCGAATGAATCCGGAAACCTGGCCGAAAAGTCCCGAAGGGTCATGCCTTTTGTTACATTGATCTCCACCCAGAAAGCAAGGCAGAAGGTAGGAGTGAGTTTCCATGGAGGTTTATGAGAGTGAGAGTAAAACTGCATA
The DNA here is from genome assembly GCA_038048925.1 of Garcialebias charrua. Taxonomy (NCBI): domain Eukaryota; kingdom Metazoa; phylum Chordata; class Actinopteri; order Cyprinodontiformes; family Rivulidae; genus Garcialebias; species Garcialebias charrua. The sequence continues at coordinate 31,436 of JBBPBX010014980.1, forward strand.
TTTCCTGGTGCATTTTTGTGTACAACTGGACCAGTGGTCTGCTTTTATTTATTATTTATTTTATAGACCTTTTTAATAAGATATAACACCGCTGCGACTGTTGCTGGCTGCTCTCCTCTCCTCTGCCCAGAGAGGAGCGAGCCGCGCGGCTTCTCCCTGGCTCCCCGTTCCGCTGCGGGTCAGCTTTGAAGTTCGTGCTGGGGCTCGGTTCTGTCCAGCCTTGTTGCTGGAGCACGGGGAAGCACAGAGAGCACGGGGAAGCCCGCGCGCGATGGTACATCCAGACCGACAGAGCTCCGCGCTGCGGCTGCCTTTCTACTCCCGACCTGTCTGGTCAGGGGAGAGAATAAAAAGGCGATGCGGAAATGAATGAATTTGTCGCGATCAAGCGAATTAAACTAGTATGTCTACGTGGATGCTGCTCAGAATATGACAGACATCAGTGAGCAACCGCTTCTCTTTTTTTTTCCTCTCTTAGAGCAGCGGTCATGGAAGTTGATGAAGGCTTATTAAAACTCCGCCTGTAACTCCAAGGCGGAATCTTTAGTGATGTGAATGCCCATATTTGGAGAGGGGCAGATCTTCCCGGAGCTTCTGCTAAAATCTGCTATAAATCATGAAATAACACATTTTGCATTATTTCTCTACAATATAAATAAACGCTCCTGTATTATTTTTAAATAAACTAATAAATATTAATGGCGATGCAATTTGAAAACATGGTGGGTCATGGACTTTAAGCTGATATTGGGCCTCCTCAAATTTGCCTCTTGGTGTCAGATAAGGGCACTTCCCCCTCTTACTGATATTCTAAACAGCCCCCACCCCATTTCCTCCCACATCTGTTAACCTCCTCTGGGAGACTGAGGAGTCCAAATGTTCAGTCACTGAAATGAGCTGCTAATCCCTGTACGGGCTCCTGAACATATACAACAATGCTCCGAGCCATCAGTCCATCTACTGCTGCGAGAGCATGCAATAGGCCTATTAGGCTATATTGTTGCAAGGATATGTTTTATGTGTCAATCTCTTTTAGGGCCAGATGTGGAAAGATTGGTGTGTGTACATGCAGAAATTATTATTGTTCCTGTCCCGCTTGACCTTGGTAATAGGTACGATTTATTCCCTTGGAGGTTTTCAACTTCAGTACAACCGATTCTCAATGCAGGAAACAGCTTCTGTTTACAAGTGTTTCCACCTCCCCTTGCACCCTTTCATTGACAAGAACTCATTACTGGTGCTTATGAAAGTGAAATGAATGAGAGTGTAAAGGTTTGGATGTGAGGTCGTGACCTCAGTGCCTGTAGGGAACAAGGATGCATGAACTCATCACCTGGTGCTGATGAATGACAGCTCATTACAAACATTTTCTTCATTCTTCAACCCTCCACTGGATTTAGTCATCATTGCTCTGGTAAACTAATAACAGTATCAAACAGTTTTCAAGCACTAAAATAAATTATGAATGTGAAGAAAACAAAATGTAACAAGTGCCAAGCACTTTTACAAGTGTCCTTCCTTGCAGTACCCTTCTTTAAATAGTCATTTCCTCTATGATTTTCTCACTTTGTTCAAAGTATATCAAATTATTACTGCTCTATCTTACTCATGTACGGTTCAGATGTTGTCAGTGCATTTTATTGGCGCTAACAACTGTTATCATCCCCATATGTATCGGCGAAACGGTCCAATCTACCTGCTGGCATGTTTAAAAGAAGGTTATCAGCGTTGTTATCGCTGTGAGTAGGCAGCGTGTTTCCGTAAACCCGGAAGTGTAGCGTTTTTAGTTTTTTCAGCTTATGTAATCGTTTTCCTAAACCTAACCTTAAACCTGACCCAGAGGACCAACCCTAGACCTAACCCCCTTACCCTTGTGCCTAAACCTAACCAAGACCCTAAACCTAACCCCCTTACCCTTGTGCCTAAACCTAACCAAGACCCTAAACCTAACGTCAGAGGCTTTACTCTAATTTTTAACACGTAGCAAAAGACGGAGCCTGCTGTCATCGCTTGTAACGGTGACAACGTACCTTTAAACCTGCTAGGAGGTATAGGAGGGGCAATCTGACCGCTACGAATGGGGATGATAATAAATGATAAGTGCCATTTTATGGTTGATAACATCCGAAGCAGGTGTTTTTTGCTGTATAAGGCAATTTTTTTTTCATAATTTGCATGCCCTGTGACTTATAGGCTGAAGCAACGTATTTATGGATTTTCCCCATATTTATAAACCAATTTTTGGCTGAGATATGACCGTTTTCTTTCATTCTTTTTTTTTTCTTTATTTTCTTTTTCTTTCATTCTGACTGAAAATATTGAACACTACCATATTCAGCCACTAGATGGCAGTCAAGAAGTAAGGCATGCCACTGCATCATGTAATAGGTCAAAGTGGCTATTAATGACAGAATCTGCTTGCCATAGGCTGCCACTGTTTTCTGCCTGGAGCAACCAAATCTGCTTCATTTCGCTGTGCCTCCTCGGCGAAATACAGCTGATTTGACCATCAAAGTGCATTTAGTAAGTAAAAGTTAAACTGAGAAACACTTTTACTATAAAGTTGAGCTAACAAATAAATGTTTTAGGTGGCTATCTTGTTAAATAAATTAAAAAATGCGCAGAGGCTTGTCCCTCTGCGCATCCCGCTTCCGCGAATCAGGTTTTTTAAATGCAATCAAAGTGTAGCTATTAAGCAAAAGTTAGACTGAGACAAATCTTTACTATAATTTCGAGCAAACAAATAATTGTTTTTAAGCGTTAATCTTGTTAAATTCTTGTTAAAGTCCTCCCGTGCACACTCCTAAGGACCATGGGAGACCGGGCTTTCAGTGTGGCTGCCCCCCGCCTGTGGAACTCTCTTCCTGACTGTCTGAGGGTCCCACAGTCTGTGGTTGACTTTAAGAGCGGCTTGAAGACCTTTCTTTTCAACCGAGCATACTCTGCCTCCTCATGATTCTACTTTTGATCTTAGTTGATACTGTTATTGATTTTACTTGTTTTATTACTGTTTTACTGACCTTTAATTTCTGTTGCACCTTGTAGCACTTTGAGATTTTCATTAATGAAAAGTGCGTTATAAATTGAATTTATTATTATTATTATTATTACTCCAGCAGTGCCATTTGGCAGCCAATTGATTTTTGGCACAACTCTGGCCCACATTTCCGGGTTGTCAGCGGTGACCCGTAACAAATGTGTTGCATTAGCGGTGATGCATAATAGATGTGACGTGTACAGCAAAGCAACATATTTATGTTTTTTTTCCACTTTATTAGACATATTTGGACTGATGTGACTTACAGGGTGGTGCGACCTGTATGGCGGAAATATGGTAATTTCATTGTCAGCTAAACTTATTTTTCCTGGATTTTTTCAAATCTGCCTTTACACAAATAATCCTAATATAATTTATCTATTAGCATTCCCAAGCCATCCATAGAACAGTTGTGTTTTACAACAATATATATTTTTAATAAAATGTTCAATCATTTATCATTTGAAGTCACTCAAAAATGAAATGTAATAGACTTTTATTGGTTTACAATGGGAAATTAAATTCACTCCATGACAAACAATACTGTACTCATAATACATTTTAGTATACATTTGATCTTACTCATTATTTTGTACTGTGGATAATAATTTGATTTAACAAACTGGCTCATTTCCACTAAAATATTCTTAATTCTGTACAATTTGTGGATGACAAAAAGGCTGACTGGGACTGTTTTTGATCATTGTCATACTTGAAATATAAAAATAACACCAATTACATTGAAACTCACTTTTAACGAAAAGTTTTTAACATAGATTGTATATAAGAAAACAAAATGCAGTAGCCCACGCAAACATGGCAAATCTTCTTCCCTAAGAGCTAAAAAAAACAAAAGTCCCCAGCTCATACCTTTGCTTCCGCATCAATGAAGACAAACTGTCGAAGAATCTGCAAAGATTTTCTCTATTTGAATTCCTCAGATGCCAGATGGTCTCAAAGCGTAACAAGGGCAATTTTTCACAGCTACCTAACTGCAGCACATTGTCCACTTCTCTGTCAGCAAGCTTCATAACAAAAGCATTGTCTATTATTTTTTATGACATACAACAGAATGTTCTTAATATTTTACATTACAGGCACTTCAAACAAATTCCTTTTAAAATAAATGAGCAGGTTTATCCTACAACAAACATACATTGTTGGTGAAATAAGAACATGTTGAGTAAGCACTCAGGCCAATCCTCCCAAATGTAAGAAAACCTGTTTGTAGATGGATGAGCATCTGGCAGACCTGGGTGAGACACTTGTGTTTGTAATCAGCAATTACACTAATAAGCGTGCTGAAATACACTGTGGTGGGTTTGACAGTGTGTGTAAGGAGAAGGGCCAAGGAGGACAGGGTCTGTTGAAAGTCTTGTCATTGCCTGTGAGTGATTGATTGTCAACGAAGCACTTCTGTTTCAGACACAGTCAAGGCTCAGGTGGCTCCAGTTCGCCCTTACACCACCCAGCTGTCTGTTGGGGTCGTACATTCCTGTCCTGAGTCCAAGAACTTCACTTTTCTATCCATTCCTCCATTTCACTTTCTTCTCTCCCAGTTTTCAAGGAGCTTTGTTTTAATTAGCTAATTTTAGCTCTTAATACTTGCATGTTTTCTTGGTTTCTTTCAAACCTGCTTGAATAAATGAAATTGCACGCCCAAGGTTTCCATTAGGCTTGATGGTCACATTAAAAATGCAGATTTTGATAACAATCTTCAGTCGTCTTCAGGAATGCAGAGTTTGAGAACACTGAAAATGTAGGAGCTTGCAACAGGAAATATATTCAGCTGATTTTCCTGAGCAACTATACAATTAAAATAAGCAATAATATTTTTTTATATACAAAATGAAACAAAAAGGTACAAAACTCATAAATGTACAATATGAGAATATAAATAATAATAATAAAATAAAATGCATTGGGTTTTATATTTAACCTTTATCTGAAGACTAATATCAGTCCAAAATACAGAACAATAATAAAAACAAACACAAAATCAAACTAAATAAAAAACTTGCATACATTTTATTGTGGAAAAACCTTTAAAATTATTATTCTAGTCTTTAATTATTACCCTGGCCTTTGTTTTTATGTTGAGACACTGAATCCTTTAAGATGTATTTTTCAGCTATAGATTCTGCTTCACTGTAAATAATTAATTACAACCAGGTTATCCACTATGTAATGTTAAATTTGAAATAAATATTAACAAATTACAATGCAAACAAAGTTATAGCAAAATGCTTAGCTGTAAGTCCTACATTAAAGTAGTTCTGAACATAACATTAAAAAGGCCTGAAGTTACCATCCATCCATCCATCCATTTTCGTCCGCTTATCCGGGGTCGGGTCGCGGGGGTAGTAGCCTAAGTAGGGAGGCCCAGACTTCCCTCTCCCCAGCCACTTGGAGCTAAATATATATATATATA
>JBBPBX010014980.1:36927-50125 GCA_038048925.1 Garcialebias charrua
ATAATAATAATAATAATAATAATAATAATAATAATAATAATAATAATAATAATAATAATAATAAATAATATAATAATCATTTTATTTAAAAGCGCATTTCAGGATACCCAAGGACACTTAACAGAGGTCGTGTAAAAACAAACAAACACAGTTCAAACATCAGCAGGAACAAATTGAAATATAAAATAAATAAAGAATATAAAGTACAAAATAATATAAAATACATTTAGTAAAGTTAATGATAAGCTAGTCTAAAGAGATGTGTTTTCAGAGCAGTCTTGAACAGAGAAAGGGAGGTGGTGTAGGTCAGGCGGTAGAGCGTTCCAGAGGTGAGGGGCAGAGCAGGTGAAGGCCCTGCTCCCCATGGTGGAGAGGCGGGCAGAGGGTACATGGAGATGTAGCGAAGAGGAGGATCTGAGAGAGTGTGATGGGATGGAGATTTGTAGGAGGTCAGCTAGGTAAGGAGGGGCAAGGTTCAGGGACGTGCAGAGGGGGGGGCTATGGGGGCTTGAGCACCTGCCCCTTTTGCTCCTTGCCCCCAAGTGCCCTTTTGGGCAAAAAAAAAAAATATATTTTATTTTCTATTCCTAAGCCCTCCTCTGACACATAATAACATACTAAAATTATTTATTTTATTATTATTAATTTTGTATTTTGCAAGAAAAACAACATAATAAGCCCTCCGGTCACGTACCAACACTACATTCCCCACAATGCAACAGTTGTAGTAGGGGTGGGGCCAATCCAATCCGGAGTCGTGTCTCATGAACCCAGAGTAATAAGACCTGCCTCACATTCACATTAGGGTCAGTGGGGGAGCTGGCCCCCTTGGGGGCATTGCCGTTCGGGGGCATGGCCCCACCCCTACTACTACTATTCAGCAAATCCCTTTCAGTTTACAGCCAGCTACAGCGTGTGGACTGAGTGAGTAGCACTTTAGCTAACAGCTAGCCAACTTTTCATCGTAACATGTGTGGAAGTATTTTACACTAAACACCACAAGACAGCAATGTGCAATGTCTGCATAGCCATAGCGCCACATTAAACTGCGGTCAAGTTGGTTTTATGTTGGACATTCGAGCTCCGGGGCTTCAGCGGGACGCCACTCTCGCTGAACCGAAACAGGGAGACCGACCGCGGCCAGCTGCGTCCAGTCCGACCCGCTGTCTGACGTCTCGTAGGACGGACAGGCGGCGAGCGGCTGACCAAAATCAGAGCCCCCGCCCCGGATTGAACAAGAAAAACACACCGCTGAAGCCACGGAGCTCAAATGTTCACCGAGAAGTTGCTAAACTTCATCATAATTAATGACCAACAGCTATCAGCTGTAGAAAATGAAGGATTTTGCAGCTTGATACTTGCAGCCAACAGTAAACAATCATAAAAAAGCATATAAATTAAAAATCACAAGAAAACTGTGTTAAAAAAATGAAACAAACTGCTACATTATAAAACAATGTACAATACTAAAAGCAGGAACATGTCTGTCTGTGTTGGTTTATGCCAAGAACTTAACAGATGTAAAGCTATTTAATATTTTATTTAATCCATTTATTCATTCATTTAAAAGAGACAAAATAAAACAAATTAATAAAAAAGAAAACATTGAATGAAAAGAGTGCAAAAAGAAGAAGAAAAAAAAATCTTATATCACCCCCTTAAAATAAACATTGAACCAGTCCGTCCCTTGGCTTGTAGCAAATTTGTTTTTTTGGCCCTCCATGTATTTGACTTTGACACCCCTGGCTTATACAACAGGGAGCACATCGCCCGTCCAAAACCTATCATCTCTCCATAATGGATATATGTCCGATCTTCTAACTTCCTTTGCTGCATAATGTACATTGCATTAATTCTAGCATTAGGTAAATGTATCTTGAAGGAAAATAGCACTTAAATAAAAGTCCAACAAGAATATTCATTTAGAATTAAAAATAACTCACCCTGAACTACCATAATAGATAAATGTAATAACCAATCAAGTTGCTCCTGTCCAATAAAAGCGTACAAATGAAGGGGAAAAACCTATCCAGACTTTAAGTAAGTTTAGGGTCTGGTTCGCAGAGTATGGAGTTAAATTTGTTTCACAATTAGTCAACGAAAAAAAAAACTAACCTCAGTTATGTAAAATAAAATTGTAATCAAAACTTTTGGAATTGTAATGATTTCATTTTTTTAAAGCAAAAACTTTTGTTTAAAAAACATTTTTTTAAATTAAATAGCTAATTTTTCTCTCGTGAACTTAAAAAGTTATTTGCAAAACATAAACTTTTATTTGCACACATCAGAAATCTTTTGTTGCGATTTTAGGCTCTGCCCACGACGTCATGTGAGAATCGCAAGCAAAACTTTGAATGACAAACAAAACTTAGAATAGCAAGCAAAGATTTCTGGCATGCGCAAATAAGTTTGTTTTGCAAATAATTAGCAACATAATTGCAAAAAATGTCAATGACCTCACTGAGGTCATTGACATTTTTCGAGACATGACCAACAGAAAACTGCTGCTGCACAGTTGTTTTAAGAAGGTGCAGATATGACAAGATTTTTTTCTTCTTCTACTACCTTTCATTTTATATCTGTTTTTTTCTTTCATGTGTTTGTAAATTGTCTTTGTGTTTTAAATCTGAAATGAATAAATGAAATAAAATGAATAAAAATAAATAAATAAGAAGAGAACAAAAACAGCAAAAATGCTTAAAAGTTGGAAGTTTGTTTTTAAACAGTTCACCATGATGGAAAAGAAGATTTTGGATCTTAGATTCAGTTTGAGGGGAAAAAGAAAGGCAAGAGACCAAAATAAATAAGAGACATTGTCCTCCACTCAACACAGAGAAGTCAGAGTCAGAGTCAGAGAGTCTTTATTGTCATTTGCACCGCATGTGGTACATGTGATGAAAACGAGATTATGTACACAGGTCCCAGTTACATCCAACAACAAATGAAAGAGAAAAACAGTAATAACATCGAGAACTAACTAAGAAAAACATCAACTAGTAATACACTAAGCCTAATATAGTGGGAATAAACAGCAGCACGAACATGAGTTTGTATGAGCAGATGGTCACAGATGAACACAGCAACAAGAAAACAGATCAGCATCAGTATGATGTGATATTTTGCAGTGTTTATTTTAATTTTATTTTTATTTATTCATGAGTCTAACAGCCTCAGGGTAGAAGCTGTTCCTCAGTCTAGTGGTTCTACACTTGATGCTCCTCAACCTCCGTCCTGAGGGGAGTGGGGCAAAGAGTGAGTGTGCTGGATGAGTGAGGTCTTTCATGATACAGGTGGCTCTTTTCCTGCATCTAGAGGTGTAAATGTCTGTGATGGTGGGGAGACTGACTCCAACAGACTTCTGTGCAGCCTTCACCACTCTCTGCAGAGCTTTCCTCTCTTCAACTGTGCAGCCTCCATGCCACACGTTGATGCTGGAGCACAGGATGCTCTCCACTGCACACCTGTAGAACGAGGTGAGAACTGGGCTGCTCAGACCAGCTCGTCTCAGCCGTCTGAGGAAGTAGAGTCTCTGATGACCTTTCTTGATCAGGCTGGTGGTGTTGTTGCTCCAGCTGAGATTATCATTCATGTGTACACCCAAGTATTTGTAGCTGGAGACCACTTCCACTGCAGACCCACCTATTTTCAGTGGGGCGTGGGTGTGTTTGTTCCTTCTGAAGTCCACAATCATCTCCTTTGTCTTCTTCACATTCATGTGAAGATTATTCTCTTTGCACCAGCTCTCCAGGTGTTCCACCTCCTGTCTGTAGCTGGACTCATCATTGTTTGTGATGCATCCCACCACCGCTGTATCATCTGCAAACTTAACAATATGACAGCCTGGAAGTGTGGCTGTACAATCATATGTGAGCAGAGTGAACAGAAGNTGAGAAGAGCTGGTCTGGGAAGCTCAGTCCTCACCTCCTTCTACAGGTGTGCGATGGAGAGCATCCTGTGCTCACACGTTGATGCTGTAGCACAGGATGCTCTCCACTGCACACCTGTAGAAGGAGATGAGGACTGGGCTACTCAGACCAGCTCGTCTCAGCCGCCTGAGGTAGTAGAGTCTCTGATGAACTTTGTTGATCAGGCTGGTTGTGTTGTTGGTCCAGCTGAGGCTATAATTCAAGTGCACACCCAAGTACTTGTAGCTGGAGACCAGTGGTGGAGAAAGTACTCAAACACTGTTTATAAGTAAAAGTACAAATAAACAGACAAAAATGTACTCTAGTAAAAGTAGATGTACCATTATATTGTGTTTACTTAAGTAAAAGTAAATAAGAGTCAGAGTCAGAGAGTCAGAGTCAGAGAGTCTTTATTGTCATTTGCACCGCATGTGGTACATGAGATGAAAACGAGATTATGTACACGAGGTCCCAGTTACATCCAACAACAAATGAAAGAGAAAAACAGTAATAACATCGAGAACTAACTAAGAAAAACATCAACTAGTAATACACTAAGCCTAATATAGTGGGAATAAACAGCAGCACGAACATGAGTTTGTATGAGCAGATGGTCACAGATGAACACAGATGAACACAGCAACAAGAAAACATATCAGCATCACCATGATGTGATATTTTGCAGTGTTTATTTTAATTTTATTTTTATTTATTCATGAGTCTAACAGCCTCAGGGTAGAAGCTGTTCCTCAGTCTAGTGGTTCTACACTTGATGCTCCTCAACCTCCGTCCTGAGGGGAGTGGGGCAAAGAGTGAGTGTGCTGGATGAGTGAGGTCTTTCATGATGCAGGTGGCTCTTTTCCTGCATCTAGAGGTGTAAATGTCTGTGATGGTGGGGAGACTGACTCCAACAGACTTCTGTGCAGCCTTCACCACTCTCTGCAGAGCTTTCCTCTCTTCAACTGTGCAGCCTCCATGCCACACGTTGATGCTGGAGCACAGGATGCTCTCCACTGCACACCTGTAGAACGAGGTGAGAACTGGGCTGCTCAGACCAGCTCGTCTCAGCCGTCTGAGGAAGTAGAGTCTCTGATGACCTTTCTTGATCAGGCTGGTGGTGTTGTTGCTCCAGCTGAGGTTATCATTCATGTGTACACCCAAGTATTTGTAGCTGGAGACCACTTCCACTGCAGACCCACCTATTATCAGTGGGGCATGGGTGTGTTTGTTCCTTCTGAAGTCCACAATCATCTCCTTTGTCTTCTTCACATTCATGTGAAGATTATTCTCTTTGCACCAGCTCTCCAGGTGTTCCACCTCCTGTCTGTAGCTGGACTCATCATTGTTTGTGATGCATCCCACCACCGCTGTATCATCTGCAAACTTAACAATATGACAGCCTGGAAGTGTGGCTGTACATATGTGAGCAGAGTGAACAGAAGGGGGCTCAGCACACATCCCTGAGAAGATGAGACAATGAGGAAAAAAGAGAAACTGACAAGAAAAAAAGAAGAGGAAAGATTGAAGAAAATGTATATAGGTACTTGAAAGTTAATTCTCAATAGTCCAGGTATCAAATCCGCTCATTCTCAATCAGTTCATCTGGACAGTTTCTTTTTAGTAGAAACGTTTCACCCTCACTCCAGAGGGCTTCGTCAGTCAGAGTAGTCCAAAGCAAACTGAAGCTACCCCACCAAGTAAACAACTTAAGTGGACCAACCAGTTTGCTGTAGCCAAGATGGTTTCTGGGGGCTTGTCCCTCGTCGACTCCTCCCAGGCAGGCAGACATGTCCAAAGTGGTTCAAGACAAGAAAGTTAATTCTCAATAGTCCAGGTATCAAATCCGCTCATTCTCAATCAGTTCATCTGGACAGTTTCTTTTTAGTAGAAACGTTTCACCCTCACTCCAGAGGGCTTCGTCAGTCAGAGTAGTCCAAAGCAAACTGAAGCTACCCCACCAAGTAAACAACCTATATAGGTACTTACAAATACACTTAGATACAAACAGAGATATAGGTATAAATTTTGGTGGTCAGTTAGTCTCAGTAGGCTTTTCTCATGGTGACATGCATTAACAATTAAATTTTTGCTTTTATTTCGTTTTCTTCTGCAGTTCCACATTAAAGTTTGATGCAGCTCTGCTTTTCTGAATGGACCATCTTCATCTCCACTGCAAGTGTAGCAAACCAGGCAGCTCTTTCTTTCATAGATTACAGTACACTAAAAAGTTGCATTGTGCCCTTGTTTATATTTTTTATAGTGTAATTCTGTAAAGACAAAATATATCTGGTGGTGTAGCTCTGATTTACATATCTTGCTAAATCGCAGGTTTGAATATTGCAATACTTTCCTATAACAAAGTAGACCTGCAGAAAGAAATTACTAATAAAATATTTTACATATGGATAGTTGTATGTTCTATGTAGAGGTTTTCCTAAGCTTTGATAGTATATCTCACAATTTTGTAATTTATCATTGTTTATTAAACTCTGAAAGCTATGTAACTTTGTTAATATTCTGTCCTAAAATGCGGTTAGATGTGCCCCCCCCCTTTTTTTGAGCACCTGCCCCTTTAGTGGGCTCTGCACGTCCCTGGCAAGGTTATATATAATATTATATTATTATCACTATTAGGCAAAGCCAAGTTTGTCTTTAATAATAGTAGTTTAAAAAAGTGACTTTTTAAAATTCTTCAAGTAAATTTTTATTCACAATCTGTGAATCTGATCAGAATCAAAAACGTTTCTCAGCCCTAACCAACAGCTGCATACAAAAACATGACAAACAGCTTTTAGTATTTAACTTAATTGCCATGAAAACTTTTTTGTTCTCAATTAAAAATTCTGATATAATTAAACGTGCTGATTTAATTGCACAGTGATGGCTGGACATGGGCACCAGTGACCCCCGTGACCCGAAATATGAAGAAGCGGGTAAAGATAATGAATGGATGGATGGATTTAAAAGGTAAGACCATTTCATGAGATTGGTTATTATTTTATTAAGCCATGTTGCTTTATATTAAACATACTCATATATAATGATTTTACAGTTTTAAATTTGTCACCCTACTGTTGGTGAGAAAATAAATTATTAATATTCAAAATATATCTGAATCTTCACATTTCAAATGTTTCCTACATTCACTATGAGTCATTCATTTTATCCAGTTAATAGTTAAATAAAAAACAAAATAGTCATATGCTGCATTATAAACTAAAATTTAATATATGTTCTGCACTCAGAGAATAAAAAAACCCACAATAAAATAATTTATTTTCAATTAATGTGAACTATGTGCCACTTGAAAATCAAAGATGCCTCATAATTTTTTTTCTTTTTTGTCTCACTGTGCTGGACTTAAATACTTAAGCACACACACATGAAAGACTAAACACAAGAGCAGTGTTGGTCATTATGTGTGCTTGACAGCTTAAACATAACTATCATCAAACAGGCGAATGTGTTGCAGTTGCTCCAATTAGTACGAGTAAATGAAAGGGGGCCTAATAACGGCTGATGAATAATTCAAGTGCAACACTGGTGTCACGTTGATTTGTTCATACCAAGAGTAGTGATAAAAAAAACAGTCTCTTGATTATAAATGACCACTGAATAACTCATTTGTGTCATGACCTGAAGAGTGATGGTAAGAGCTCATCAAATTATATTCTGCAGGGCATAGCCTTCCAATTATTTTCAACAGGAGAGGCTGAAGTTTATTTACAAACTCACAAAAAATGTATCTGAATATCAAACAAAGAAATCCCAGACTTTTTTTTTTCTTCCTGGTAGCTGCAATGTATGTTTGACTAAATATAAACTGTAGTTTGGAGTTGTGTGTACTCATGAGCTCATCCTACCATGTTGCATGTCATCTTTGAAAAAGTAAGCATGTGTTTGAGGCTGTTTACCTTGCTTTATGATCATTGCATTTTCATATTGAATTTAATCTGCTGAGTTGGACGCAGTTCAAAAATGCAGTGTGTTGTGTCGACGCTGGGAAAAAAAAGGCAATATAGAACCAAGCTAATGTGCATTTTTATTAGCAAGCCAATGCACTGTAGAAGTCTTCGACTTAATGACATCATTCTTCCTTCCGTGTTTTACAAAAGCGTTCTGCATGCTCCAAGGTATCCAATCCAAGACAGTTGTTTTATTTTAGAAATGGCCTTAGCCAGAACCTGAAGGGAGACAAAAAAAAAATAGTAAGTTGTTTATTAACAAACAATAATCATTAATATTGGTATTGGTAATAACTAAAAATGCCTTTGACATTCTTCAAAAATATGCTGATGAAGATTTTTTTCATCTATGCTAAAGTGTACGGTATGTTCCTATGAGGGAGAGATGAATTTTTGGTTCATATATATATATATATATATATATATTTACCATATTTTCCGGAATATAGGTTGTGGCTTTTTGCCTAATTTTTATGCCCTGCGACCTATAGAGAGTTGAGATCTATTTATGGATTTTTTCCCCATACTTTAGACCAATTTTTGGCTCAGATATGACCGTTTTTCATTTTGGCAGAAAATGGTGCAGTACCACTTTTGTCCGCTAGGGGACACTTCCAGAGAGTCCACCGACCGTTTCCAGCTCATGTGTCTGAAAAAAAGCCTCCTCTACTCGGACTGACTCTGTCGCTGACCGACCTCCTGGTCTGGAGGTAACTTCTGTTAGCTCTGTGTTTGTTAGCCGTTTGTTTGCAAGATAATAATAATAATAATAATAATAATAATAATAATAATAATAATAATAATAATAATAATAATAATAATAATAATGAATTTAATTTATAACGCACTTTTCATTAACAAAAATCTCAAAGTACTACAAAGTGCAACAAAATCAAAAATAAAACAAGTGATAAAACAATAATAATATCAACCAAGATCAAAGATAAAATCATGAGGAGGCAGAGTAGGCTCGCTTAAAAAGAAAGGTCTTCAAGCCGTTTTTAAAGAGGAACTAAATGCAAATTTAACTTTTCTTAGCTGATAAACTTCCTAAAATGTGTTCAAAAGGTTTCATAGCACTATGTCTGTGTTAATTTTCATGTAATTGTTTGTTTTGTTTAAATCAGCAATATTTGGTCTAAAAACGTGTTTACGGTAGTCCTATGGGTTGAACTGGTGAATTACACGTTAATTTTACTATTAGTTCAAATGCTCAGTTGTGACGTGTCTGCTCAGTTGTGACGTCATATCGTCTTCGCCTGAGTATAAAAGAGGTTCAACCGTAGCCACTCCCCTTGCAGAGATCGTCTCTGTCTTCCTCCTTTCTGTCCGCACGCACACACACACTCTCGCGGTGCGACAGTCTGTAACATACAAGCACCAGTGCTTTAAGTGGGAAGGAATGCACAGGAACACAGTTCCACCATTTCTAAAATTTAACCCTGACAGTACCGGGATTTTTTTTTAGAGTACGGTGCGTTCCGGAACTTATTTTCATCTTCTCCACTTGAAAAAAAAAATGCCCTCAGAAAAAGCCTATTGTTTTTGGCGCAAATTGCTTGCCGTACATTCAAGTGTATTAGGGATGGTACCATTAGATGGCAGTAATACACTGGAAGGTTGTAAGCTGCCGTAAAACCTCACAGAAGAAGAAGAAGTACATTCAAGTAGGCATCTCACGTGAGAGGAAAAGCGGAAGAAAACAAGTGAGCCTGGAGCCTTTTTTAAGTAAGCTGTTATCTTAATTCTAATGTAGTTTTAAAAGTAATGATTAATTTGTAACATTTTTAACCATTTAGTTAAATGAGTTACTACAACGTTAAATTTCCCTTTTGGGATCAATAAAGTATTTTGAATTGAAATTTTAACTTTCTAATACAGTATACAGGTGAGGGACCAGACAAAGTGCAGCCCATAAACCCCTATGATGAGTGCAATAAATGGACTAAGTTTTCCCTCGCCCGGACGCGGGTCACCGGGGCCCCACTCTGGAGCCAGGCCCGGAGGTGGGGCACGCTGGCGAGCGCCTGGTGGCCGGGCTTTTACCCATGGAGCCCGGCCGGGCACAGCCCGAAGAGGAGACGTGGGTCCCCCTTCCCATGGGCTCACCACCTGTGGGAGGGGCCAAAGGGGTCGGGTGCAATGTGAGATGGGTGGTGGCCGAGGGCGGGGACCCTGGCGGTCTGATCCTCGGCTACAGAAGCTGGCCATTGGGACATGGAATGTCACCTCTCTGGTGGGGAAGGAGCCTGAGCTAGTGTGTGAGGTTGAGAGTTTCCGACTAGAAATAGTCGGACTCACCTCAACGCATGGCTCTGGCTCTGGAACCAGTTTCCTTGAGAGGGGTTGGACACTCTTCCACTCTGGAGTTGCCCCTGGTGAGAGGCGCCGAGCAGGAGTGGGCATACTGGTTGCCCCCCATCTTGGTGCCTGTACGTTGGGGTTCACCCCGGTGAACGAGAGGGTAGCCTCCCTTCGCCTACGTGTGGGGGGACGGGCTCTGACTGTTGTTTGTGCCTATGCACCAAACGGCAGCTCAGACTACCCACCCTTTTTGGAGTCCTTGGAGGGGGTATTGGAGAGTGCGCCTCCTGGGGACTCCCTTGTTCTACTGGGGGACTTCAACGCTCACGTGGGCAATGACAGTGAGACCTGGAGGGGTGTGGTTGGGAGGAACGGCCCCCCTGATCTGAACCAGAGTGGTGTTCTGTTATTGGACTTCTGTGCTCGTCATGGATTGTCCATAACGAACACCATGTTTAAGCATAAGGGTGTCCATATGTGCTCTTGGCACCAGGACACCCTAGGTCGCAGTTCGATGATCGACTTTGTTGTCGTCTCATCTGATCTGCGGCCGCATGTCTTGGACACTCGGGTGAGGAGAGGGGCGGAGCTGTCAACTGACCACTACCTGGTGGTGAGTTGGCTCCGATGGTGGGGGAGGATGCCGGTCAGACCTGGCAGACCCAAACGTATTGTGAGGGTCTGCTGGGAACGTCTGGCAGAGTCTCCCGTAAGACGGAGCTTTAACTCCCACCTCCGGGAGAGCTTTGAACACGTTCCGAGGGAGGCGGGGGACATGGAGTCCGAGTGGGCCGTGTTCAGCGCCTCTATTGTCGAGGCAGCTTAATGGAGTTAATAAGTTAACTTAGGTTCGGGAGCAGGGCCACGCCCAAATCACGCCTCCAATTATCCCACGCAACCTACTTATACCTCGCTCACCTATTCATCTCATCTCAGTTCGTTACGTTTTGTCGACGGCGCTTCTACTCACCATGGACGACGCTTCTTCTTTCGTCCTCCACTCTGTTTCCGAGGGTCTCTTCGGAGTTCCATCCGCCGTCGACGAGTCCCCTCCTGCTGTTACCAGTCGGACTCCAGGCTCCGTTTTCGCGACTCAAGCTAAGTATTTTCACTCCTCGGACTCGGTCTCTAACTATTTTATTTACTAGAAAGTTCATTCATGAGCGGATTTGATACCTGGACTATTGAGAATGAACTTTCTGGTCTTGAACCACTTTGGACATGTCTGCCTGCCTGGGAGGAGTCGACGAGGGACAAGCCCCCAGAAACCATCTTGGCTACAGCAAACTGGTTGGTCCACTTAAGTTGTTTACTTGGTGGGGTAGCTTCAGTTTGCTTTGGACTCCTCTGACTGACGAAGCCCTCTGGAGTGAGGGTGAAACGTTTCTACTAAAAAGAAACTGTCCAGATGAACTGATTGAGAATGAGCGTATTTTATTTACTGTTTCTCACCCTTCCGGGGTCTCTCCGCCACTCGCATCTCTTTCTCGTTTCTGGTCGGCCCGAGGCGTTTGATCAACATGCTCGTTTTCCTGGTCCTCAGCGTCCACCGGCTCTCAGTACGACCGCTTCTCTGCGTTCCTCTTCCAGTGTTGTTCCAACACGCCAGCTTCTCGAGCCGTGTACCGTTGCCTGCTTTCGGCGCTCTCTCCGCTGAATGGGTATCCCTTTCAGCAGTTCTGACACTGGATTGTGTCTCTTTCAGCTCCTTTCCTCCTCGGTGCCTCGACTGCCACCAACTTTACCGTCATCTGAACTACCCGCGGCCGCGACTTATGTTCCAGCTTCCGCTTCCGCTTCCAATCTGTGTTGCCAGATCTCGCGACGGAAACAAGCGACCAGCCCAAACCAAGCCCAACTGGCTGCCCACCCCGTTGTGTAAAACGACGGCCAATTTTTGTCAGTATGCATTTTTTTGGGCATTACTGTACATATAACCAGCAACGTTTTGCTAGCTTAACACTTTGAAGAACCTATCCACTCTAAAAAATAAATGTTAAAATAAATTAGAATTGATATCAATAAACCATAAATGATCAAATAAAAATAAATTACATTGCATACTTACACAACTTAATCCCATGAAACCTCTTGGAATCGTTTGCAGAGCGTTGACAACATTGGACATTGACAACAGAATCTTGAAGGATGCGTACAACTAAAAATAAATGCAAAAACACTAAGATAAATAGAATTAAAATAAAAAAAACTGTATGGTAATCTTGAGCTAACATACTACTTTCTTTAATCTCTATCCTGAATCATGCT
The DNA here is from genome assembly GCA_038048925.1 of Garcialebias charrua. Lineage (NCBI taxonomy): Eukaryota > Metazoa > Chordata > Actinopteri > Cyprinodontiformes > Rivulidae > Garcialebias > Garcialebias charrua. The sequence continues at coordinate 49,370 of JBBPBX010014980.1, forward strand.
TTAAGTGTGCGCTCTGTCTCCCATTCTTTATTATATTTTCCCGTATTTCTCATATTTGTTGTAGCTAATTTTAGCGTGGTCTTGTCACTCTAGACAAAGAATAAAGTGCTAAGATTAACGAGCCCATGCAAGCGGCTTAGCATTCCAAACAAGCCCAAGACACCACAACGATCGACTCGCCAAATTTATGTGCATCTGTAGAAAATAACAAGCTCACATTTGCTTAAAGCAGACTTGGCTGCTATTCTTCCAACGTCTACCGTGACGTCATTCCGTCATCGACTGCAGGACTTCCCGTCATGGCGACAGCTCCCCCAGTGGGAGCCGGGTCACATTACCGCCTGTACCCGTAACCTCTTCATCAATACTTTCTCAGCTTTTTCCAACGTCTTTCGGTCCCGCCTTCGCAGGCTCTATGAAATCACCACCCATCCCTCCATCATCATTCTCTTCTTCCCATCATTCCAATCCGGTTTCGACTTCTTTTCCATTGCCCACGGCTTCGGCTCGGACATCTGCTCCGAGCGACCGCAGGGCCTTCCATCGTGGCGGCAGCTCCCTCCTGTGGGTGCCAAGTCACATTACCACCTGTACCGCAACCTCTTTATCTGTACTTCCCCTGCTTTCTCCAACGTCTTTCGGTCCCGGCCTTCGCAGGCTTCGCAGCGTCACCATCCATCCCTCCATCTACACTCCCTTCTTCCCATCTTTCCAATCTGGTTTCAGCTGCTTTTCAACCGCTCGCGGCTTCGCCTC
>JBBPBX010014981.1:6201-17702 GCA_038048925.1 Garcialebias charrua
TTTAAACATTTAGGATCATGGAAATGTGATGCTTCAGTATATGATTGAACTCTAAAACTGGCCAAAGTAAAGGGCTCCTGTGAAATATGTTCATATTTTTCTGAAATGTATTTAGTTTCCATGAAAAGTACATCAGTACAAAGCTTTCTTCTGGCAGAGAAGTCAATTTTTTTTTAAATTTTTTAATCGCTCCATTGTCATCCAGACAATGTCTATTGTTGTCCCTGATGAATAATTTAAAAAAAGAACAAAAAACTACTAAAACGCCAAAGAGTTCGCCAAAATTATTTAGCAAAACGACTGCAGATGTGATCAAAGACGTTACAGCAGAATGATTTTCTGTTTTACGAGAAGTCAAAGTCGACATGTTTTTAGGCTCGACTTCACAGAAAATAAAATCAATCGGTTCTCTCAGACAGTTTCGATTTGTGACTTTTGTCCAATTTTTGGGGTTGCAATTTCTCTTTAAGGACGAGAATCAACAACTCACACTTACAGCTAAATTGACTGCGTGACGACTATAAAATATTTATTATAAAGCAACACGGTCAATGGGAACTTATAAACGGTGGTCGTCCAGGTTTGTCATGATCCACGTTACCCATCCTTGACAGGTTACTGACAGACATATTTGTATAAACCCTGACAACAACAAAAAAACACTTTACTTTAAAAAAATAAACAGATTACAGCTCTTTAAAGGTGCACTCTGCAGTTTTTGTAGAACGCAGGACTTAGAAAAATTTTCAACAGGGAAAGCATTCTGGTCCCTCCCCACCCAGAGCCATATATGGCTCTGCTCCCCCTTGCTCTCGCTGCAGCCTCTGAATGCTCCGCCTCCACTACATGTCCTGTGGCATCCGCTGCAAAGTTCTGTGATTATATGTTAATAAAACGTTCTAAAAAATAAAATAAAAACATGGAGCGCTGGTCCAGCGCAACAGAACACCGTGAAATCTGCTGAGCCTCGCACAGCCACGTTGAACCCAAGTTTAATTTGCTCGTGACAAATTCATCCATTTCAGTCATGGAGTCAGTGGAGGAGGAAGCGATCACTTGACTTTTGGCAAAAAAACAAAAGAAAAGTCCAGATCAGGGATGAAGAAGAGGAATTTAATACATTTGTGTCACATACAAAACAGTTTTGCATCGCTTTGCAATTCTTTGAACGAGAACGTGCGCGGGGAGGACAGGCGGGGGCGTGGGTTAGGAGCGTGAGAAGTGAGAAGCTCTGTTTTTATTGGCTGGTTAACGGCGGGTCACTGTGGCTTTTTAGAAATGCTTATTTACCACCTGGAGAAGCAAGGGAATATAGTTTTTTTCAGAGATTACTTTGTCCAACATCAGTCCGTCAGGAGATAGTGACAAAGTGAAGAAATATGTTAAAAATATATTTTTAGAAAACTACAGACTGCACTACAGAAACTGCAGACTGCACCTTTAAAGTCTTTTGTTGTCACATCTCAGAACCAATTTGTCGTCTTCACAAGAGACAGGCACATTGCGTTGAACGTATTAGTAATACTTTTTTAAATACTGGACACCATTATCCTGTTACACACACACCATGCTTCATTAATGAACTCCTAATTGTTAAAAGCGCGTGTCAAAACAATAATAAATCAATGAAGCTATATTGTTGTTCTGAACATATTACAAGTTAAACTCAGAGTTCATCCTAATGAGGGCTGATTTTAGCGACAGCCATATTTGGTTTATTACACATTTTCAACAGTTGTGGTAAAAATATGCTTTTAGTAATCATCTTTAAACTTGATTTAGTTTCTAGAAATCCTCTCATAACCCCTTACTTTTGATTCATGATCCACAGTGGGCTCCTGACCCCAACTTTGGGAACCTCTGACTTCGATTAGGGGTCTCTAATAAAACACCAGGCTGTGGACCAGTACTGGTTCAAGAATCATTTGGTTTAGAACCAGACAGAAACAATTACCGGTATCTGTAATATCTGCTTATATATACACATTTGTCTTTAGGGTATTTCATTTTGAAAAATGACTACTTACGGCTCTGTTTCATTCCTGAGCTTTTTCATCTTTATTTAATATTTTTGCAAAATGCAACTTGTTTTAAAAAAAAATTCATTTCAAAAGCTTCGAAGTGAAACGTAGTTTCTCGGATGAGAAGCGAAACGTATTTCTGTTACAAATAATGTAAAGTCCAGTTGTTCTGAATTGAACGCCTTTTTTTGAAACGTTGTTTGTTGAAATTTGGCGACCTATATAATTTGTTTTATTGTTTATGAGCATGCTGATTAAAAAACTTGATTTTTATCAGTCTGGTGTGATGAGTCTCAGATGTACAATATGTATGTATATTAAAAAAGGGGATTGTCTAAGCTTCACAATGATGCCAAAATTTATATGAAGGGATTTATTGGTCAGCTGGCAGAGAAGAATTTTCAGTTTCAAAGAAGAAGAAAAAAAAAGATTAATGCTGAATACATATTTGTAAGAAAACTTTGATTTAAAAGTAGATTAGAAAGATTATATTTTAGTTACTGGGATCGCGAATGGATTTATTTTACGCAAATCTCAATTACATAAAAAATACATATTTTTATGTTTTTTGCACTGCAGCTTGTGCTCATCCCGACTCATTTTGTCTGCACAAGTTTCGAAATATCAAACCTAAAAGTAAAAACATTTAAACTACAAACTTCACTGAAGAACATACTTTTCACTGGTAGGTGAAGGGGAAAGGTGAAACCTTGAGACTGCAGACAAAGAGTGCTTATAGTTAAGGAAAATCTCTGACGTTTAGGAAACATCTCGTTGAATTTTCTCTAGGAGCGTTGGGGGGTGGGGGTAAAAAATAAAATAAACAAAAGACAACCACTTGTTAAAAATCCTTTTAAATTGTATATTTTAAAAACTAAAAAAGACAAAAAAAAGGGAAATCTGTGCCCATCTTTAGTCTTGCCTCAGTACAAACTTCCACAGTAACGTTTACCAGCATGGTGATGGTGCGTTCACAGACGGGGGAAAACACAACCTGTGAGTCTGACAGACCTGTTAAGCTGGTCAGGCATAAAATCTGACAATTTCTGGTATAAAATCAATTACTGCATTTAAATGATAAATAAAAATTAAGCAGAATGTGTTTTAATTCAAAAAATTAGTTCCTATATTTACTCTTGTTTTTTTGTCACTGCAGAAGGAGCTCTGTTCCTGGACAAACTTCGGATAAATCCTCAAAGTCAAACCTTCTCACTAAGTTGCACTAACAATTACTTAAGTTACTCAAAGGGTTTAAAAACATCACATTGAAGATAAAACGTCTCATTTTTTTGTTTTACCATTTAAGTCACATGTGTCAAACTCTTGGCCCGCGGGCCAGATGTGGCCCGCCATGTCATTTTATCTGGCCCGCGAGAGCTTAATTAAAAAGTTTTGAGGGTCTAAAAATTAATACGAGCGAGTTTTGACCAAAAACTACATTTCCCACAATGCCTTTCGACTACGGCAGCCCCACTATGCCTTTCGACAATGGTTTTCCCACAATGCCTTTCGACTACGGTAGCCGAGGCAGTGTTTCTACCTTCATGCCAACGAGTGGAATTGAGATATAAATAATGATCCCAACATGTCCAGAAAGAGAAAAGTTGATACAGACGGAAGTTTCAAGAAAGATGGGAAGGCGAATACTTGTTTGTGCTTCCAGGAGAAAGACCGGTATGTCTTTTGTGTTACGAGGCGGTGTCGGTTTTGAAACCAAACACGGAGCTAAGTACGCTAAAGCTAGCCTTCAAGAAAAGCAACACATTCTGCCAAGAATTAAAAGGCAAACTGCAGTCGCAGCAGTTTGTTCATGAAACCCACAGCCAAAAACGAGGCTGCAGTGAAAGCTAGCTTCAAAGTGGCTGTGTGACTTTGCTGTGTTGTGCGACATAACCGACCATCTCGCCCAGCTGAATCAGAAGCTGCAGGGACGCAAACAAGTCATCACGCAGATGTCCGACGCGATCACGGCTTTCCTGCGAAAATTGGACTTATGGATGTGGCAAGTGAAACAGGACAATCTTGTCCACTTTCCTGTTTGTCAGGTTAGCATTTTCTTAAAATTTAATTCAAATATATCCTGATGCATTCTCAATAATCCAGGTAGAAAAATCTAAAAAAGCTAAGTGTGGTCCTCTGGACATTCAAAAAAACAAAACAAAAAACAGGTGATTATTTCAGCCACCTAAAATAATATGTTCCCCTTCCTTGGATGGTTTCTTTTCACAAAGATGGCCTCTTTTACTCGTCTCTCAAACCATTGTTCCTCTCTATCAAGGATGTGAACATCTTCATCCCTGAAAGATGAAGTTTTGTTTTGTTTTTTAAATGTCCAGAGGACCAGACTTAGCTTTTTTAGATTAATTAAAATATAATAAAATGTAATTCAACAAAGAAGAAGAACATTTCAACTGTGTGCAATTTAATGATTGTGCTTGCATTTTGTTTTGTGTTTATCATTTTCAGAACATGATCAATCATAGAGAGAGAATCCACTTGGTGTGTTCAAGGACAGGCAGCATCTCCTCATCAAAGACTAACCAAACAACTTGAGTACGGTAATATAGTTGTGAACTGAGTCAACCTTTATTTTGGTATGTGTATGCACACAAATTGTTGTCATTCACAGTTGGATGCAAGGCTGTGTGTAGCCTTTTTGGGTGAGATGCTACATGTGTCATACATGTTCTTTGCAGCTCAGTTTTATGTTTTTTTTTTATTAACTTGGACAATTTAATTCAGATTCAGATTCAGATTCAGTTTATTATCGCCATTGTCAATGAACAGGATTCACAGACTAGGAATTTGCTTCGGCATAACGGTGCATAAAATATAAAAACATAAGACACAAAAAACATAAACCATAAAACATCAATACAATCAATACAATATTCAGTGAACAAAAACTACTAAGAAACAGCGCAATTAGAGTGGTGCAATCAAAATACAGTGATGCAGTGATTCCCAATCAAAATACAAAGAACAAATACAAAATACAGCAACCAAGGCAAGTTATGAGGTAGCATGGTTATCATTAATCCTTCATTAATGGAGTTATGTGGGTTTTCATAAGCTGACAAATTTTAAAAGGATTTATGTTAGAGCAACAAGCAAACAGATGTTTTCTATGCAACTGTAATTGTCAGTTGAATAAGTTATAATAAATGAGTTATTCAACATTAAGGAGTACGGTAGTTACATTTATTTTACATTACATTAGATTACATTTAGTTACATTTATAAGTTACATCTGGCCCTTCAAGGTCAGCCACTATGCCGATGTGGCCCTCGGTGAAAATGAGTTTGACACCCCTGATTTAAGTTTTCATGGCAGATAACAGGGAATGGGGTCAGTATGAGGGTTTTGTTTTGTTGTTTTTTGACACAAACCATATTAAAAAAATGAATTTTCCTGAAAACGCCCGGTGTGCTCACCTGCTCTCCAGAGTCTTGATGAAGCTTCCCGATCAGCGCCGCTCGCTGCACCGAAAAACAAACAAGAGAAAAAAAAGAAGCGTCTTTAAAACGCAGGGCTGTGAAACGTCTGAACCTGTAAAACAGAGTGGAGCTCAGTGATTCATTGGGGTAGACGGTGCTCGGCTCGTGGCGTGCCGCTCTCCCACATGGTGTGCTGGGAACAGGACATTCTTACTCAAACATTTCTGCTGTTGGACCCAGACCAGATAGGACTTATTCAACTCCTCATTTACTCAAAATATTAATTTTTGTTTGTATTAGTAAAGGAATGTTGACCAGGATATTGTTTTATTTTAAAAAATGAGTGCTAAAGAACCGAAGGCAGATTGCTTTCCTGCATTTTAAGAAGCTCAAAGCATAAATTTAGGAGATTCGATGCTGCTGCTGGGAGTAACTCAACCCCACTGGCACAATGATAGTCGTCTGTAAACACACAAGACTTCAAGAGCGGATCATTAGAAACGAGGCTGTTTTCCACGTTGTCCCTCGTCAAACAGGGATATGTCCCACGTTCAGTCTTTCAAACATACAAAACAGGCAGTCGTAAAATTCAGCTTCATTTAATTTACAAACTTCACTCATTACTGTAAAACAAGAACACATTATGAGTTTAAGCTGTTCTTGAATTAAGAATTAAATCTTGAAATGCTGGTCCGCAGCCTTCACGGCCAATTCTGCTCCTTTTCCCACAACAGAAATCTTGTCCAGAGCCACAAAATGTACTAAAATAAATAAAAAGGAACTTGTTATATATAAATACTACAGAAATAAATTTTGTTACTATATAAAATTTAGGTTTTACAGTAAATTCTTGACATTTTTACATGTTAGGACAATGAACTCTTATAAAGGTAAAGAAAACTTTTAGTTTATACTAAAACTGGACTGCTCATGTGTCTATTTATTTAATCATATATTATATCACTTTAATATATAAAGCATGTGCTTTCATCATATTTATAAATAAATATTTAAAAAAGGACCAGATTGTTCTAAATTAATTGATACACTTTTATTTCCACTAATAAAGACAAAAGCCTTTATTTTTTCCAGACTTGTTTTTATTTTTGTATTTTAAAGACTGTGTCAGTAATATTCTGAAGAAAAACTGCACTTTTTGTTGTTTCCCCCATCAGCTGTGTTTAAACTGTCTAAACTCTGTGTTTTAGAGAAAGATGTCTGTGCAGCTAGAAGGGGCTAACACACTAACGAGCACTTTTCTGAGACATTTCACTCACAATTACATCAAACTGAACAGAAAAAATAATAAATATAATTCATATCCATTTTGCCCAAAGACCCACATGTGGCCCCTGAGCCACAGCTTGCTGACCCTTTATACTTTGAGCGTCAGGTGCCAGTAGGCTATGACTCCGGTTCTTTTGTACGCAGAAAGGACAAGGTTTTGATTCTTTTGTAATGACGGATGCCTGCGTCTGTTTTAAAGCCATTTTGCCTCCTGATTATAAAAAATAATAAAAAATAAACGAAGGTGGCCTTTTTCTGCTGCGAGCAGAACTGGATGAACCGTGGAGCCCTGCTTCGTTTGCTTTCCACCTCGAGCCGTCCTCGTTCACCCCCATTTTCTCACAAGTCTCCCCACGTGAATCCACCGTTTTCCTTTAGAGTTATGCCATCCATTAGAGTTGTCACAGTGGGGGTGGGATGGGGAGGGGGGGGCGTAAAACAACAACAGGGTGAATGAAAACCTGAATCTGGTAAAAGGAGGGGGAAAACGAAGGGAATGAAAGAGGAGGCAGCAGGCCGGAATGGAGAGGGTTAAATTCGTGCAGCGTCCTGGACTCTTTTCTCTCCCCCCTCACCCCCCCACCCCCTTGAAATGATTCACAGTGGAAATAAAAGGCCTTTTCCCTGTCCTCAGTTGAACTCCACATCAGCTTCCTGTTAGAAAGGCAAGGAGGAAACACCCAGAGCAATGTGCATGCGCACACACATCTAACGCACACAGAGGAAGGCCTTCACCGGTGGATTCTTCGCTGCCAGAGAAATTAGGTCAAGCACTTAAATGGTCTGCACTGAGATTTAAAACATGAGGGACGCCTGTTGCACCAGAAACTGCACACTAACACTGTCTCAGCTGCACCAACAAAAAAATATATATACTGTAGTGCACCAACCATCTGTGCAGATCTGAACACGACAAGGTGACTAAGTCGCACACAATCAGGTAAATTATGAATCTGAAAGACGGGCGATACCCGGCACACCTTCCCCACAGTTTCTGGGCAATAACAGCTGAAGAGGGAGAACAGGGCAGGACGCCACAGCAGCCCCTCTGACCTGAAACGCCCTTAAAGGAACATCGCACCGCACCGCCATTACGCCCAATCAACTATTCATAGAAGAGCTGAGCTCGGTCTGGGCTCGCCGTTTAGGGTTTCAATCAATGAGAGGGAGACGGAGGGCGAAGCTGGTCTGAGTGAAGTACACTTTGACAAGTAACAGCGCCATTTTTCACTCTGCAGCCATGTGGCGTTCCCCCTCGTGTCGTGCAGAACCAAGGCCCGGGGTCCATTGTACGAGGGCCTCCTGTGTGTTTCTGCTCCGTTTTCTCAAAGGCACAATGGCGTTTTCCTGTTTACAGGGTGGTTGAGCTTCATAAACACCCCGTACTGAGGTTATAATACACCACGCGCACACAAAAAGAGTGTAATAGCAGGAGCTGCGGCCAAAAGGTCGTCATGACCCGGTTCGTGTATTTCACCCAGCTTTGTTCCTCCTTCTAGTTGAAGAGCTGAAGGGAAAGAGGCACAGAGAGAATGTCATCATGTTTCACACTTAGCACAGATCTTCACCTATAGGAAACTGATAGTATGAGCAAAACCTTACACAAAGCGAACAACAGAGGATGCCGGAGAAGACACGAAAACCCGATGAAGTGTTCTCGCATGTTTACAGTGAGTCAGTAATGCAGGAGGAGTGTTTTAAGACAACCTGTCATTGGAAAAGTCTGAATCTCCTGTTGAAATGACAGCAAAAAATGTCTTTACACTGCATTAAAAGCATCACAGGTGCAATATTTTGACATTCTTGGAAGAAGATGGTGGACTCCGTTGAGTTATTTCATGTAAGATTATCAGTAATTACCCATACAAGAAAACAGGACTCAGAGCTAAAGGGAAAATGAACCCAATGAACCCTGCTCTTAGTAGAAAGGCATTAAATAAATCAAGCACATGCAACTTTACACAAACCACAACTCATATTTAAACAAATGCCAATATTTTTGATTAAATAAACCCAACAGGCATCATAAATAGGCATAATCTGCTATAATCTAATTTCCCTGATCACAAATCTCACCACAGTGACGCACGAGCACCGCTCCGCCATATGTTGCGTTCACGGTTCGTCTCCCCCGATTAAACGCAGTTTTTTTTTTTTTACCTAAATCCCGCAAACGGCTGCGGTCGGGGAGGCAGACGTGGTCCGCCCGGTCGCCGCTGCTCGCATCCGGACAACAAAGAGGAAGATTATCCGCCGAGGAGAGAAACTAGGGCACGGGAAAGGCGACCTCTTTCTCGCTTGTTGCGAGGGAGAATTTTCAACACCACTCGAAAATGTAACCGTCCGTGAAGTTAACGCGACGTGACGCAGCAGAAAAATAAAATATGGACACTTTACTTACCGGATGCGTCAAGTTCAAGTTCGTGGCGTTCCAGTCCGCGGGCTTTCTACTTCCTACAGCAGCGACCCGGCTCAAGTGGAAAAGACGATAAGAATGATGATAATAGTAAAAAAAAATTTAAATGGCGACTTTTTTTTTAAGAGGACCGTTGAACTTGTCACGTCGCCTCCCGGGTCTCCGCGACTCCTCCGCCGACCATCTGCCTCGGTTCAACGGGGACACTCGAGTTGCAGCCTACCGCCGCCGACGAACCAGAGAGTTCAGCCGAGGTGAAACTGTTACACAACCCACCCTGGTGTGCAGCCGACACACTGCACCGTCACGAAGCGAAGGCAGAAATAAGAAATAAAGCGACACATTACGCCTAAAATCAAAATGTCTGCTAAAGCGAGCTGCGTTGACTTTTTTTAAGAGCTGCTTCACTCCCCCCCCTTTTCTCCTGCCCCCTCCGCGACTCCACGCAGCACTATTTAATTCAATTGGAAACTTAAAAAAATAGTCATATATTTATTTCGCTCGTTTTTGAAGCTTAAAATAGCTTACACCGTCGTAAAAAATATATAATCTACATTTAAATTATTTAAGTTAACGTCAAAAGCAGATGATTTATGCCTGATTTGATCGAAGTTGCAATAAAGGAGAAGTTCATGAATTTCTAAAGCACTCTAAAAATAAATAAAAGCTGGGCTTGGGGAAAAAGTTTTCCCCCTATTTTTGTGTTTTTGTGCATAGCTAAAACCAACACACATTAATAATTTAGCTGTAAAGTGTTTGCATGCTGCTACTAGCTTGTTAAAAATAATAAAAAGCACAACACTTCCCTAAAAATGCTAAAAAATAATCCTCACACTATTGTAAATATACTCTATAATATCGAAAAAAATTCTATAAAATACAATAATATATGTGATAGATTATACACATGCCAAGTTTTTATGCTGCTGGGTGCATTTTGCCAACTAGCAAGGTAGCAGTTAAAGTTGACTCTGTCCCCCAAAATGCCTTATAATGTATACTGTTATAAATACAGTCTAATAAAGAAGAAAATATTGTGAAATAACAAAATATGCATAATACATTTTACAAATGTCAACGTTTTCCTGCTGTTGTGTCCATTTTGGCAAGCTAGCTTGTCAAAATAATGATAATGATGTCAAAATAATGATAATAATGTCATAATAATGATAATAACATAATAACAACAGCATAATTTCCCCCATGTGTGCTGTTTCAACCTTACACAAATGTGCACACTCAAATATGAAATTAAGAATAAATAAATAAATATAAGATGAACATTTTTACAACTTTAAAGTTTTTTTTGTATTGCTGTCTTGACAACTATCAGGCGAGTTTCCTAAAAATTAAAAAAAGTAACAATTAGCATGACAGTTTACACAATAAATGTGCTCACACAATTGTAAAATGTGCTAATATAAAACAAACAAAAAAAAAGTTAAAGCACACGTCATATAGGTAAAATGACACATGCAATGTTTATTTTCTTTCCATTTTAGCTAATAGCTTGAGTAATTTGTACATAAATTAATGTTTGTAGACTTTTTTTTCCCTTGTAGGCTACCATTAAACAGTGAGGAACACTACAACTTGAAAATATAAATAAATAAAAACCCAGCATTCAACAAGTTACTAAAAACTGGTCCCAGTTTCAAAACTGGGTCATTTAGAGCTGCATTTAACCTTCTTGTGGGAATTTAAACTGGTGACAGTGTAGTATTTTATTTAATTAATAATGAAAAGAACAATGTAATATTGATTTTGCATAGATAGATAGATAGATAGATAGATAGATAGATAGATAGATAGATAGATAGATAGATAGATAGATAGATTTTGTGAGACTATTATTAATGCAGAAGCAGACATTTAAATGAATGCCATTCAACAGTGGATCACTTTTAAAATTATTCCTTTTTTAGTGGCAATATGCTTCCTCTAACAGACATTGATAAAAATCAACTAAATCAATGAAATAATAAGGATTGCACCTTTAAAATTTATTATTATCCAATGGATAAATTCAAAATACAGATTTTTTTGTGCACAAAAAAAGGCAGGTTCACTTTCAAAAAAGACGTGCTCAAAATAAACATTTTCATGAAGGGAAACAGAGCAGCCCTCTTTAGATAGGCGTGTGCTTTTGTTCTTTTCAATTCTTTTTTGTGTGCACGAGCAGCAGGAGTTTACTGAGGACTTGCACAACAAAGGTGAGTGAACTGAGAACCGGTAAAGCCGCATCAACAAGTAATATTAAAGGTGAACTCATTGACCAAGCTCTGCCTGCATGCACAGAAATATACAGTAGGATAAGAGCTTGTGTGTGTGTGTGTGTG
>JBBPBX010014981.1:20529-38870 GCA_038048925.1 Garcialebias charrua
ATATACACTGTATATTGGAATATTTCAGTAAAACGATAAACTGCTTCATGAACAAGTCATATCAGTGAAAAGATGTGCACAATGTTGGTCCAATAATAGGTAATAATATTTTAAATAATGTACATCTAAATGAATGTACGCACACCAGACATCTATTTTTTATTACATCTCGTACTCAAACAAAACAAAAGTCGTGACACCTGTATGGGCACAAGTTTCAGCCCATGCACTTGTTTTTTTAATAATCTGAACCAGGAAGTGAAGTAAATGGAAGGAGAGGAGAAAATGGCCGGCGGTCTTGGTTTGGCAGCTCTAATTAGCAATCAGACACTGCGCTGTGCTGCTCCCACATCTCCAGACAGTGTGGATGGCAGCGGAGACAAAGCCAGCATTCTCCGCCGCCCAGGGCCCCTCTTATTTTTATTTCAGGCCACCGCTCAGACTCAGACCATTCTGCATGGAGTCCAAAGACAGCAGCCAGAAAGAGAGAGGAAAAGGCCAGAGGAGGCTGAGGGAGGACGAGTGGAAAAAGTGGGAGGACCAAAGTGCAACCTCCCCCCCGTGCCCCCACCACCTTACAACCACCTGACCTCCTCTCACTGTTCATTCTTGATGGTTCCTCTGGTCTTTTCCACCTCCAACTTGCTGCACTGCGGCACCACGCCCCAGCTTGTATCAGGAAAACCCTCGGCTCGGACAGCCGAGTTAGTTAGTCTGAGCAAAAGGCCTCAAACTAAAAACTAAATCAAATCTGTGCTGTGTTGTATCGTATGCACTGTTTTTTTTTTTAAATAAAGCTTTGCTTGTGCAGTTCGGGTTGCACAGCAACACTTTGTCTAAGGAAAACAACTTTTTCCCGGGGCCTACTGAGCAGAGCGCATGACCCTCCCCTCAAAGGTCAGCAAGTCGTTTTCAGCCTTCCAGAAATCTGACGTCGATGAAAAGTGTGAGAGCACCTTATCATCAGCGGTTGTACCGCATGTTGTGGCTCCGGTTGCCACAGGTAACAGGTCAATGATTACCGAGCGTGTCCTCCGGCTCAGGTCATCGTGGGAGAACGGCTGCCATCCGCAAGTGTAGGCCTTATCGGCACTGTGAATCCCAAACTGTGCTCGTGATGCTTTTTATGAACCGAGGGTATGGTCTTTGTTTTGATTTGGCTGATTTTATCTTGCTGATGTCAAATGTATTTGGGCCACATGGTTAGTGTGACTCTAGGAATCAAATTTTTCCTGGCACGTTATTGATTTTTTGAAAGCGTCTCAACAGATTGACACAATTAGAATACACGGAACAAGCGGTGGTTCATTGGTGTCATTCAATGTTATCTTGGTGATTTAATCGGAAGCACATTGGGGGTGCAGGAAGATTGTGGTCCATGTTCGACACGTTAGCGGTCTATACTCGACAGCGGGTTCGGATGTTGTCAGTCCATACAATGGGCGCTATCAACTGTAATCATACCCATATGTATCACGAAACTGTCCAATCCACCTCCTAGCATATTTGAAAAAACGTTATCAGCGTTATTATCGCTGTGAGTAGGCAGTGTGTTTCCGTGAACCCGCAAGTGTTGTGTTTTTGTTTTTTTCAGCTTATGTAACTGTTTTCCTAAACCTAACCTTAAACCTGACCCAGAGGACCAACCCTAAACCTAACCCCCTTACCCTTGTGCCTAAACCTAACCAAGACCCTAAACCTAACGCCAGAGGCTTTACTCTAAACTTAACCACGTAGCTAAAGACGGAGCCTGCTGTCATCGCTTGTAACGGTGACAACGTACCTTTAAACCTCCTAGGAGGTACAGGAGGGGCAATCTGACCACTACGAATGAGGATGATAATAAATGATAAGAGCCATTTTATGGTTGATGACATCCGAAGCGGGTGCACTCGACCTGCTTGATGAAACACTGAAACACCCCCAAAAAAACTGCTTTTACTTTGAAACTGACTTTTGTCATGCTTTTATTTTGAAGGCGAGTGGAAGCTTACCCGTGTGGTCAGGAGTCCCCTTCACTTGTAGAGATTTAGGAGTTACGGTCATGTGAGCACACAGCAAACCTAAATTTTCACCAGATGAGGACTTTTAGTTATTTAAGTGAAGTAGTGATCTTAATTTGAAGGGCAACAACATTCTTCCACGTTTACACGAGGAACGAAACACGACTCCAGATCCTTTGTTCAAACCTAACAGAAATTCAATTTTCTTTTCCCAGTGGAGAAAAACATATACAAAAATCCACTACGGTAGTCCCCGACTTAAGACGGAGATCCGTTCCTACGTGTCGTCGTAACTCGAATTTCGTCGTAAGTCAGAAAATACCAGTACTGTACAGTTACCAAGCACTTTTGCCCCTTTTCCACCGGTCGGCTCGGGTCGGATGTTACGTCATATGTGCGTCGCAGAGACCCCCTTTCATCCTTTCCCACCGGATATTCCGTGCTGAGCCGCGCGAGATTTCCTGAGATTTTCGGGCTGGTTTCAGAGGGGTACTGAGGCGAGCTCACCCGCTCCGGAAGGAGGGAGGAGGAGACTCGAGCTGTTTTCACGGAAGCGAGGGAAGTGATCACGGCAGGACTTTACATGAATAACACGGTAAAAACAATTATTTGTTTTTAAATTTATAGCAAAGATGGGTCTTCAGCTGAACGTGTCCTTAATAAAATCACGTATTGCTCAAAACTGCAGGATTTTAAAAAGCAGGTTCGCCACGAGCAACACGCGGCGCGCGGGCGGCTTTATGTCTTTAAATGTAGCTCAATGAACAGATATAAAATATATTTCATAGCTGACTTTATAGTACGAGGGCTCCTGAGCTCAACCACGCTTTAATATTGTCACGTAGTGGTCAAATATGCTGCATTTAAAGTAGTTTCGCTTTGACTTCTTCCAAAACTGTGCTTGCACAACGAAAATAAATTATAAAAATTCGAATTTTATTTCAAATAACTCCAACAGGATACATTTAGTATATGAACATGTTGTGATCACACTATATTTTTTTGAAAAATATCAGCTATGTGGTTTTTGATAGAATTGATAATATGTGATACAAAGTACAAGGGAGAAAATTAATGGAGGTAGCTTGACACATTTATGTCTATAACACATTGAATTTTATTTCAAATAACTCCAACAGGATACATTTAGTATATGAACATGTTGTGATCACACTATATTTTTTTGAAAAATATCAGCTATGTGGTTTTTGATATAATTGATGATATGTGATACAAAGTACAAGGGAGACAAATAATGGAGGTTGCTTGACACAGTTATGTCTATAAAACATTGAATTTGATTTCAAATAACTCCAACAGGATAAAGTCAGTATATGAACATGTTGTGATCACACTGTGTTGTTTAAAAAAAAAAAAAACAGTTTCTGGACTAAATTAATCACATTTTTCTTTTACAGTCAACAGAAGAAAATCACCAGAATTCAACAACCTGTGTCATCTTCTGGAGGAAGACGTGAGACACCAGATGGAAATTTGTTACTTCTGTTTGTCACTTCAAACTTTTCCTATTAAACGTTATATTTTCTTAAGTGGTGTCCTCGAACATTCAATTTCCTAAACTTATTTTATAATGTGAAGTGTGTATTGTGTTTAAATCCATACTGGAAGTTAAGAGAACTTTCCATTTGCATTTGACCTTTAAAGAATCATAAGATAAAGATTATTAGAATCTGCTCAACTGTTATTACGTTATAAATTATTTGGTTCTAGGATGAAGTCATACAAAAAAAGTCAAAAATTAAAAGTGGCCAAAGTCCTTTGGACAGTTTAAAGTTAAAGAATTCACAGACCATCCATCTACCATCTACCACCCAGCAGCAACTTTACCAGGGAGACACTGGCAGTTTCAAAGATCACAGTGTGATGTTTTAAATCAACTTTATTTATAAAGCACATTTTAAAAACCACAGGGTCAACCAAAGTGCTGTACAATAACATAAAAGACAAGTTAATTAAAAACTATAAAAAGCATACAAAAATAAATACATATAGTGTACCAGTCTTACTGCAGGTGTGTTAACATGCCATAAAAGATAAGATCACGTGTTAAAAGCCAAGGAATAAATGTGTGTTTTTAAATAAGATTTAAAAAGTTTTGAGGACTGTCAGCAGCAACTGCTCAGCTGATCTGAGATCGGGGAGGGCAGGAAGGTTGAAGCAGCTCAGATAAATATGGTTTTGCAACTTTATCAAGCACCTTGTGCATAACTAAATAATAAAATATGCTTTAATACATCTTTATTGTAAAAATACTAAATTGGAAAATACATGGGTTTAAAGAAGGCAACAAGGTAGGATTATGAATTGGGTTTAAAGATTACAGCTCATGAGGTACTCATTATAGCATGACATCTCTTTCACAACATTCTGTCAAAGCAGGGTTGCCAGATCTCCAGACCGAAAGAAGCGATCAGCTCCTTCAAAACAAGCACAAACAAGCGACTCGCTCTTTTAAAAAAAGCCCAAAAAAAGCACCCCATCCCATTGTGTAAAAAAAGGCAGTTTTAAACAGTAATAAACATATTTATTATGGCATTACATATAACCAGCAAAATTATACATTAAAGAACGTATTCAGTCTAAAAAATAAAAATACATTTTGCATTTTTCTCCCATCTGTGGTCGTGGTCGGATCCAGTCTTGAAGAACACGCTCTTTCTCCCAATCTTTATTATATTTTTTTCCATATTTACCCCACTTAGAGCTCATATTAGCGTTGTCTTGTCTAGACATTTCACTAAATTCTTTAGTTTGTAGCAGGTCGCTTTTGTAAATGAGCCCTCGAGGCTCAATGAGATTTACCTGACTAAATAAAGGTTGAATGAATGAATGAATAGACAAAGAATAAATAACAATGTTGCATTCGCGTGTAGTCGGATGTCCCGGGAAGAAACACGGTTTTTAATTTTTGATTGATTGATTGATTGATGTTTATTCATTCATTTTAAAAGAACAATACAAGACAGTTTCATCAGATACAAGAATACAAGTAGGATAAAATGATAATTGAAAATGATAAATGATAATTTTAAACTCACTTTGAAAGTAATTTTCATTAATTTATCATTTTGTTTGCTAAAAACTAACATAGTTGAATGATACAAGATATATATGTTGTGTCACTATATGCTGCTCATGCTGACTCATCATTAATTGCTCGCGCTTATATAGTTTTACCGGCTCTGACTGTCGCTTGCGCCAACTGCACCTGAACGTAACATCCGCCTTGACGTAACATACGTGGAAGGGGGGCGTGACAAACTACCTACCACTCGCATTACTGCTCGACTGAAAAACAAGCACAAATAAGCGACTCAATGTCCGCGAGAAGCCCAAAAAACCGCCACAAGCGGCTGATCAAATTTGAAAGCGACTCCAGGGAAAAACAAGCCCAATGCCGCTTGAAATAAGCGGACTTGGCAACTATGTGTCAAAGCCTTTATTGTGTTCTTCTTCTAGTGGTGGCTAGTACTGTAGTAAATAGCTTGAGGGAACATTACTGCCACCATGTGGTAAGATGAGTAGGATTCTGGACCCCGCCCACAGAAGGGGTACAAAAAAGCTGTGGAAACAGAACATAGATGTGACCCGACCCGAACTGAGCCGATCCGACCCGAGCCGAGCCGAGCGGTGGAAAAGAGGCATTAGCCTATCCTAACACAGTATCCTACATAATTATCAAAAAACACATGCATTTAGGAGCCATAATGAAGGGAAAAAGAGTTAATAACCTACTGGTATGCTGGTGAAGCCGTTTTCCTTCGTCCATCCGTCCCTCCGCTGTATTCTCCATTCGTTTACGTTGTAAAACCGCCATCCATAAAACAGCTACTTTTCCACAGCTGCTGCCTGTCCAGCTTGCTCCAACAAGTTTTGTTTTGTTTTTTGAATGTCCAGAGGACCAGACTTAGCTTTTTTAGAGAATACAGTACAGGGCAAGCTGTAGCCTCCGCAGCTAATTGGTATGCTGGTGAAGCGTTTTCCTTCGTCCATCCGTCCGACGTAAAACCACCGTTCAGCTCCCAGCTCATGTATCCGATCGCAGCAACCTCTGATCGGACTCGCTTCGTCCAAACCCAGCCTCCTGCTCTCTGGAGCTCCGCCTGGGTCCAGCTCTGTATCCCTCCGCCGGGCCGCCTGTATTTTCCACTGAATAGTGGAAAACTACTGAGTGCTCGCGGCTTCTGCCGTCAAGCTACGTCAAGGTACTGCGTCTGCCGTCAAAACCGGAAGGAACTTGGAACACAGCTTTTCAAAATAAAAAAATTCAAAATATTATTATTATTTTTTTTATTTTATTAGATGCGTGATGTAACTGCGAAACGTCGTAACTCGGGACCGTCGTAACCCGAGGATTACCTGTATTTATGTTGTTAATCAGTTTTCTTCCAGTTGTGTTTTTGTGAAAGTTTCATCCGCAACAGTTCCAGTTCTATATTTGGGGGGAAATATTTGTCCAACTCCGGGTCAGAGAGTTGGGCTTAGAACTCCATAATCCCGCGCTGAACTTAACCCGGACAAAGCAATGAACGGGAAAACCGAATGGCTCGCCAGGTTCCGACTTCTTCTCCTCTTCGATCCCTTCATCACTTCACCCCCCCTTCAGGCTGAATGACCAAACAGACATTGTCACTAAGAACGTAGCGAAGAACTGAGTTCATGTGCTGAAGCTGGTCTGGTGTTAGCTAAAAGCTGCAAAATGCTAGCTAAAAGGTACAAATAGCTAAACTCAGGCTAAAATGTAAAAGTAGCTAAATGCTTGATGAAAGCTGAAAAATGCTAACCAAACAGTACAAAATGCATCACTAGCTAAAATTTAAAAGTAGCAAAATGCTAGGTAAAATGTAAAAAAATGCAAAACTTGCTAAATTGTAAAAGTGGAAAAATTATAGCTAAAAATTACTAATAGCAAAACTAGCTAAAACGTAAAATTAGCAAAACAGCAACATTTTCAAAGTACCAAAATGTCAGATAAAGTTTGCAAAATGCTAGCTAAACTGTAAAAGTTAAAAATGCTAATAAAATGTAAAAACAGCTCATTTTAGCCTTAAGGTAAAAGTTTGAATATACAGTATAGCTAAAAGCTGCAGAATGCTTGCTAAAAGGTTAAAATCGCAACATTTTAGCTAAAAGATAATAGCAAAAGTTAAAAGTTGCAGAATTGTAGCTAACAGGTTAAAAAAAATGGAGCTAAAATGTAACAGTAGCAAAATACCAGTTAAAAAATGCAATATGTTAGCTAACAAGTGGAGCTAAAATGTAATAATAGCTAAATGCTAGCTAAGAACTGTAAAATGCTAGTTAAATGATACAGTAGCAAAATGTTACTTTCAAACTTTCCAAAGGCAAAAATGCAACCTTCAAACAGTAGCTGTAGCAAACTTTTACACTAAGCTAAAAGCTAAAATTAGCTAAAGGCATGACAACAAAAATAGAACAAGTATGTAGAAGTACATTTCTATTTTTTTTTTAAATGTTTCAAATGAATTAAAGTTGTTTCCTTTTAGGACAAGTTTTGTAAATAAAGTTTAATAGTTTTGAAAAGTACAAAAGTTCTAAAAGCCAAAGGTCACAGCCGAAACGTCCTGAGTGAGCAGAACATTTTGACACGTGAACGGTTACATTAGCGTTCACGCAGTTCCGTGTGGAAGAAAAGATGAACAATAAAGAGAAACAGGATCACTATGGTTTGAATGCTGTCCTCCCGCTCCGACCGCCCCACCCTCCCAGCCTATCGTCTTTCTGCATGACATCATCTGCACATCTGTCGTCCCAACAGGGCGCTGGTGACACACGCAGGCCGCAAAAATCAGACGAGCTCCCTCCCTCGGCTTCTGTCGCTCTTATTTTCCTCCTTTTCGTCCCTGCTCTCCGTCCTTTCCTCCCTTTCCTTGTAAATGCTTCCTACGTCAGGTTTAAGCAGGCAGGAAGTGGCCGTTAAGTAAACGATGCATGAGCCTGACCTCAGCCCTGACCCGTGTGGCTGCAAGCAAATGCAATCAGCACTGACACGAGGCCACGTTTACAAAAAATAAACTTTTCCTTCACTTTATCTGATTTGGGATAAGAGCCGAGACTTTTCGTGCAAGGAATAGAAACTAAAAAGAAGTGCAGCATGTTCAATCATGCCAATTATGGCATTATACAAAAATAAGAGGTAAAGGTGAATCTCAGCTACTACCACGCCAAATTTCAGCCCAGTAGCTGAAAAACTGACTGAGCTGTAGCCATTTTTGTGTTTTCTAAGGTTAAGTTGTGGCGGCCATCTTGAAAGGGGTTGACACCGAAAAGTAACCAGTTCTAGCTGTAGACCCAATGGTTAATTTCTGAGGGTTTCATTAAAATTCGCCTATTGGGTCATGAGATATTTTGCCAACAGACAGACAAATAAACACCAGAAAAAGAAGGAAAAAAAAGGCCCATTTTTTTGTATAGAAGCTGCTTTATTAGTTTAATGTTGTTTTTTATTGAAATAACTAGGACTAAATGTGGCATTTTAAAATAAATGAATATTTTACTGTGTGTTAATGAGTTTTAAGAGAATGTTAGATTTGATTTAAAGTGTTTATCTGAACTAACATCAGCAGAACTGAACTCGAGGCTGAGCGACCATTAATGCTCAGTTTTTATATTCAGGACTGTGGGTTATCTTTTAGAACAGTTAAAACAAAGTAAATAACAAAATGTGTGACTGCGTTCAGAAGCAGCCTTCAGCTGTGTTGTGTCGACACACAGACAAACGGGGTTAACTTTGAAACTTGGACGTTTGGATCCAAGATGGCGGATCAGTTCAGCTTCACCTCCACAGGAGCAAAGAGCCCCCTACAGGAAGACAGGATCACTCCCTCTGTGCTTCAAAATGGCTCCTTCACCCAGAAAGTCCAACACATCAGGACATTTTTCTCACATCAGCGTCACTAAATGTGCATTATGCTGAGTCAGCTCTTTCACGTTACTGATTTTCATGTTTAGTTTCCTCCACGTGTTATTTTTAGTTTGCAAACTACTTCCCCGTGCTTGTGCTCTGCTTGTATCAAAACATTCAGCTCGATCAGGATCGGCGTGCTCTGATTGTTCTGTTTGCAACTTTTAGAACAATTTAGCTTTAGCTACTAAACCTTTATTCTGAAAATACAGACTTTTTTTTCTTCAAAAACATCCCTGAAATATGTTTCAGCTTACCGTACTTGTTATAGTTGCCTTCTCAAGCTCTTTTTAGCTTTTAGTTACTGTGTTGCTAACTGCAATCTTCGGCTATTGTTTTGCTAATTGCGGCTCACCCTGTCTCATTATGTTTGAGCCATACAGTGACAATAAATATAATTTTATGCCGTTTCTGTTAACTATGATTTTGCTTCATTTAGCTTCAATCTACTGTAGCCTACACTCTTTATAGCAACAGTTTAGCTATTTTTAGCTTATACTGGTAATGCTAGCTTTTACTTACAATTTTGTTAATTTTAGTTAAAGATTTGCTCACTTTAGCTGTTACTGTATTGCTAATAGTGGCGTATACCTACAGTTTTGTTAAGCACCATTTATGCTAATTTAATTTCTAGTATTGTACTGCTAACTGTAGCTCAAGCTTCAATTTTAGTTTTGTTTTCCTTCCATTTCCTCATTTTAGCTAAAGTTGGGCATTTTAACTTTTAGCTGCTATAATTTTGCTGTGTTTAGCATCTACTTGCATTTTTCATCTGACCACATTTGCTATCTTTGGCTTTTAATTTTGTACTGCTAATTTTAGCTTAAGCTTTAATTTTAGCTTTATTTTACTGTGTTTTGCTGCTGCCTTTGATTTTACTCATTTTAGCTACAGTTATGCTCATTTTAACTTTTAGCTGCAGCTAAAGTTATAATTTAGCTGTGTTTAGCATTTTCACCTAAAGTTACCATTTTTTGCCATCTTTAGCTTTTAGATACGGCACTGCAAATTTTAGCTTCTACAATTTTTGTTATATTAGTGTACTTATAGTTTTGCTCGTTTTCACTTTTAGCTGCAGTTATGGCTACAGTAGAGCTGTGTTTATCTTCTACTTGCATTTTTCACCTAATTTTACCACGTTTACTGTCTTTAGCTTTTAGCTACTGTACTGCAAATTCTAGCTTCTACCTACACTTTTACTATTTTAGCTACAGCTTTGGTCATTTTAGCTCCTGTGCTGCCAATTTTAGCTTCCACCTACAATTTTGTAAATTTTAGCTACACATTTGCTAACTTTAGCATTTTAGATACTGTACTGCCATTTTTAGCTTCTACCTACAATTTAGTTAATTATAGCAAATTAGTTTATTTAGCTATATTAGCTACAATTTTGGTGTGTTTTGCTTTTGCCTGACATTTTACAAATTTTAAGGACAGTTTTGAAAATTTTAGCTTTTAGCTACTGTACCGTTAATTTGATCCTTTGTCTACAATCTTGACAACTTTCAGCCTCTGCATGATTTAACTTCTATTTTGCTTGTTTTAACTGTACCAAGAAATTAATTTTTCTAAAGCTTTCAGCAGCCATTTGCAGTTCGTGTAGTAATTTATTTTTGTACATATTGAATTAAAAACGTTAAATAAATAAAAATAAAAAATAATCCCCAAAACTGTTAAAACACACCAAAAATGAAACTGAAATAATAAAAGTCTTCTTCTCGGGTCAAGTTTAAGCTGAATGCCTTTTTTGTTTGGTGCTCTGTCGCCCTCTGCTGGTAGAATTGAGCAGAGCCAAGTGGGGGATGATGTGCAAAAAAGCTAAAACACTCAAAACAGCCAAAATGACGAACAGGTGGAGCAGACAAGAAGAAGCAGGGTTGAAACTGAATGACCTGTAGGCTTTGTTGTGTTTTCTAAGGTTGCTTAGCTGTGGCTGCCATTTAAATCACGTTGAAAACGGATGAATTTGTACAAGTGCATCCAGTAATTCCAGATCTTCCAGACACAAGACATATTAAGGGCTAAAATTTAGCTTTAAAAAAAAATATACATATATACAGTATTATTGTTGTGAACCCCTCCAACATGTGTACACCTGCTCTGAATCTGTTTCCACACACACACAACATAAATCAGATTTATTTCCGAGGGCGTTCATGAGCCTCGTGACGGAGTTCATCTGCCATCTAAGAGCTTCAAGATGCTTCGCTCGTCCGCTGCCCACCAGCACGAGTTCTGTTTGTCAACGTGGAAACGATTTCCGTCCGGCTTTGCTCGTTCTCCGAACAGCGTAAATCTGATCTGATTTAAAAAAGTGCAGCCTTTGGATTTACCCACATACCCCTGGGGGAGGTTGTGTTTTTCATCTTGGGTTCTTGCACTGTGGTGGGGGTGGGTTGTTTCCATAATCGCACACTGATTTACGGTGTGCTTCTTCAGCCCCGTCACACATATAGGATCCATGTACAGGTGGTCCTCGACTTACGAACAAGTTCCGGTCCTACGCCCGTTCGTAACTCGAAAATCGACGTAAGTCGGAAAATACGTCCAAACAACCCCTCATACATACAGTACTGTATTTTTACCAAGCACTTAGCCTATCCTAACACAGTACCCTACATAATTATCAAAAAACACATACATTCGGAGCCATAATGAAGGGAAAAAGAGTTAATGGCCTACTGGTATGCTGGTGAAGCTGTTCCGGAAACTGCGTAAATTGGCTTCAAAATAATAATAATAAAAATACTTTATTTATAAAGCCATTTAAAACAACCACAGCTGCAACAAAGTGCTGTACACATAAAATCAAGAACATTTAAACACATAAAATAAGATTTAAAAAATAATAATATACTGTAATAATAATTATGAGATGCGTGACGTAACCCCGAAACGTCGTAAGTCGAGGACTACCTGTATTTGTCTCACTGTGTTAAACAAGGCGGCTGGCATCGTGCTCGGGCCTACAAGCCTCTCGAGTTGCACAGATCTGCCCCGAAACGGTCTCGATGCACAGGTCGGACCTGGACACATGATTCTGTCTTTAATCTTAGTTGATATTATTATTGATTTTACTTTGATTTTATCACTTGTTTTATTTGCTGTAGCACTTTGAGATTTTTATTAATGAATAGTGCGGTATAAATTGAATTTATTATTATTAAGCCCATCAGTGTTCATCTTCCAAAACGCAGCTTCACTAACATCTTAGGAGGACGTTCTAGCCGTTCGGGTCTCCAGTTGGTCCAAAATGATGCTGCCAGAGTTCTGATGGGAGTTCAGGCGTCTCCAGTTTTAGCCTCTCTCCATTGGGTCACCTGTAAAATTACCATCTTTATAACCAAGCTCCATTTTACGTTACAGTTGTGCAAGACTTTCCTTCTTTGATAAATCCTATAGTTAGGTTTGGGTTTCCTGAGGTATCCCTTAGTTGTGCTGCTAAAGGCTTAGACTGCTGGAGGACACATCTCCTGACTCTGCTGCTGTCTTTACTCACTCTAGTCTGCACATTTGTCATTATTTTCATCATTAACACGATTTTCTTTGTCTTGCTCGCTATAAACAAGCAACGAAGGAAGTAAGGAGGGAAGCAAGAAAGCAAGGAGGGAAGAAAGGAAGGAAGCAAGAAGAGAAGAAATAAAATAAGGAAGGAAGCAAGGAAGGAAGGAAGGAAGGAAGAAAGCAAGGAAGGAAACACGGAGGGAAGAAAGCAAGGAGGGAAGCAAGGAAGGAGGTAAGGAGGGAAGAAAGAAAATAAGGAAGGAAGCAAGGAAGAAGGGAAGAAAGAAAATAAGGAAGGAAGCAAGGAACAAAACAAGGAGGGAAGAAAGCAAGGGGGAAGCAAGGAAGGAAGTATAGGGAAGAAAGAAAATAAGGAAGGAAGCAAGCAAGGAAGGAAGGAAAAAAGTAAGGAAGAAAACAAGAAAGGCAGCAAGGAAGGAAGGAAGGAAGGAAGGAAGGAAGGAAGGAAGGAAGGAAGGAAGGAAGGAAGGAAGTAAGTAAGGTAGGAAGGAAGGAAGGAAGGAAGGAAGCAAGGAAGAAAGCAAGGAAGAAAACAAGGAGGGAAGAAAGCAAGGGGGAAGCAAGGAAGGAAGTAAGGAGGGAAGAAAGAAAATAAGGAAGGAAGCAAGGAAAGAAGCTAGAAGGGAAGAAAGAAAACAAGGAAGCAAGGAAGGAATGAAGTAAAAAAGCAAGGAAGGAAGCAAGGAAACAAGCAACGAAGGAAGTAAGGAGGGAAGCAAGAAAGCAAGGAGGGAAGAAAGGAAGGAAGCAAGCAAGGAAGGAAGCAAGGAAGGAAACAAGGAGGGAAGAAAGCAAGGAGGGAAGAAAGAAAATAAGGAAGGAAGCAAGGAAGAAAACAAGGAGGGAAGAAAGCAGGGGGGAAGCAAGGAAGGAAGTATAGAGGGAAGAAAGAAAATAAGGAAGGACGCAAGGAAGGAAGCAAGAAGGGAAGAAATAAAATAAGGAAGGAAG
Source organism: Garcialebias charrua (assembly GCA_038048925.1). Classification (NCBI taxonomy): domain Eukaryota; kingdom Metazoa; phylum Chordata; class Actinopteri; order Cyprinodontiformes; family Rivulidae; genus Garcialebias; species Garcialebias charrua. The sequence continues at coordinate 33,955 of JBBPBX010014981.1, forward strand.
CAAGGAAAGAAGGAAGGAAAAAGTAAGGAAGAAAACAAGGAGGGAAGAAAGGAAGGAAGCAAGAAGGGAAGAAAGAAAATAAGGAAGCAAGGAAGGAAAAAGCAAGGAAGGAAGCAAGGAGGGAAGCAAGGAGGGGGAAAAAAGGAAAGAAGCAAGCAAGGACAGAAGTAAAGAGGGAAGAAAGAAAATAATGCCGGTTACCCACTGGACCCGTGTCGGGCGACTGAAGTGGTCGGTTTACATTGAAAGTCTATGTGGAGACACGCGGCAAACCGTGAAGCGGCGCGTTTTGAGTTTTTGAAGCGGCGCGCCGGCACGCGGCAGTTCCTTTCCACGCGCGCGTCCGAAACAACCTACGCGTTGAGCAGCGTCGAGCCGCCAAAGTTTCACAAGTTGATGTTTTTGCTGCTCGACGCGTCCAGCAACCAATCGGGAGAGCCTCTGCTATGTGATTACACAACGACAACGGGACTTTAAACTTACCTCATCGAGCCTCCATGAATTGGAACCAGACTCCGGTAAGAAACTTGGCATTTTAAACAGTTGCTGCTGTCCGCTCAGCGTACGATCACCCCAAACATAAAAAAACATTTTAATCTCAACAAAGACTGTCGGAGCTGCAGTTCGGCTCGTAGAAAACCCACTCCAAGGCTCACGTGCTGCTGATTTTATCTGCCAGCAGCATGAAACACAACAACTGACCCGGAAAACGAGCTAGACCCCCTCCTTTGCCTCCCCCTAGTGCGCGTCATCAGACGTGTCTTCAGTGGCTTTGTGGGAACGTGACAAGAGGCCAAAAGGGGGCGGCAGGAGCGTTCTGACAAATTAGGTGGGTACACGGCATAAGGAAGGAAAGAAGGATGGAAGGACAGACGGATACTTTATTAATCGGGGGTGGTGGTGGGGGGGGGGATTTGAGGCGATGCTACAGCTAGTTGCTGCTGAGCAGTTGTAAACAACAACAACAGAATATGTGTAAACAACTGTACAATACATACATGAGTGTTGTAAAGCTTCATGGAACAGCGTTTGCATNAGATAGTTCTGGCTGAGAAACGTAGGTCTAATTGGCATTTGACCAAAACGTTCAACCAGTTTCAGAGAAGAAACCTAGTTGAGTTCTCTAATTGAATGTCCTTCAATTAGGTTTTCAGAGAAAAGGAGATTCACTTGAGAGCTTCAGTGAAAAAGTGAATTCAGGTGTTTTCACCAAAAGTTCAGAGACCAGGTGTTCCACTACATAGGCATCAGCCAGACCTCTCTCTCTCTCGTCTGCAGCTTGTGCAGAACTCTGCTGCTCGCCTGTTAACTGAGGCCCGTAGGCGTGAGCATATCACTCCCATCCTGGCGTCCCTTCACTGGCTCCCTGTGCACAACAGAATTCATTTTAAACTTTTGCTATTTGTTTTTAAATGCCTGAACAATCTTGCCCCACCATACTGTATTTGTCTGAGCTGCTTCAGCCTTACTGCCCTCCCCGATCTCTAAGATCAGCTGATCAGTTGCTGCTGACAGTCCCAGGCTGAAGGTCAGAGGTGACAGAGCGTTTGCTGTCCTTGCTCCCAGGCTGTGGAACAACTTACCACTGAGTGTCAGACAGGCCTCCTCTCTTCCTGTTTTTAAATCTCTTTTAAAAACACACTTTTATACCTTGGCTTTTAACACATGATCTTATTTTTTATGGCATTTTAACACACCTACAGTGAGACTGGTATATGCATTTTTTATTTTTGTATGCTTTGTTTGTTTTTTGTCATTTTAATTAATTTGTCTTTTGTGTTATTGTACAGCACTTTGGCTGACCCTGTGGTTTTTAAAATGTGCTTTAGAAATAAAGTTGATTGGTTGATTGATTGATTGACTTTACGATGCAAAACTTTCCCTCCATTTCCGCAGAAAGCAGCGGCTGGAAGCACTGTTGGCTTCTGGGTAGTGTAGTTCTTTTGGCTGACTTTATGGTATACAGTAGTCTTACTAAATGAAAAAATGGCTGCGCCTGTCTGAAGTATTTTGTCGTTAACTTTTTATCCCGTATCGTCCCACTCACGTGAGTAATATTAAAGTTGAGAATTGTTGGGGAAAAAAAGTAAAAGAGCGAGTCCTCGAAAGTCGAACAGCCAAGTAGCGAGGTACTACTGTATTCCTGTTTCGTTTTTGAGCATTTTGACATTTAACTGCGATGCTCTTGGTAAAGAAAAACAAGTGTGTGTGTGTGTGTGTGTGTGTGTCTCATGGGCGTACTATTTGTGTCAGAGCTTCCCATGAGCTCGGGTGAAAAACACCTCCACACTGGATAAACACTCTGTTCTGTTTCCATAGAATCTGTAACTATGGAGAGACAATGTGATGTTTCCTTACCGGAGAGGACACACACAATAAAAGTTGAAGCATTTCATTTGAAGCTGTCAAGACTTTCTCTGTAACAATGTTCCCACCAGCACAGATTTAAACCAAGCTAAGAGTGTGCCTCTTTCTTTTGTGTTCAGAAAAGTGCAATTTAAAAAGCATTAGTCAAACCCGAGGACTTAACCTGCTGTCGGAACAAATTCCCTCACGTTTCAATTTTTTTAAAAGAACATCCCCGTTGCTTCACTCATACCCTTTTGACAGATTCTGAGATGTTGAATGAAGTTTTCTTTGAGGGCGTGTGAAGCAGCTGGAGACCCGCTTCATTTAGTTTTCACAGCCACGCACAAGAAACACACAAAAAGAAAGAACTCCTTCGAATCGTTCACGCTCGGCTTTAGTTTTTGCAATATGCTCGTGTAAAAACTGCTCATTAATTTGTGTTAAACTTAACAGCTTCTCCTCACGTGGAAGTCACACTGATGGGTAGAGATATGTGACAAGGTGTGTGTACACACAATCGTGAGGTAAAAATAAATCTGGGAGACTTGGCAACAGAACAGACACATAAAAACATGTCATATACTACTCAGGGGCTTGATGTATTCTAGTCTGCTCTCTTGAGTAATGCTGGGAAGCAAGTACCAGTACACAGATTTCATCCATTTTCCCATAAAAAACTCAATTTCTATGCATCCTTTATGATTGTACATTATTGTCTTTGTTGTCCACTATTGTCATCATTCGTTGTTAGAATCAGGTCTCTCTTGTAAAAGAGTCCCCGAGGCTCAATGGGATTAACCTGTTTAAATAAAGTTTGAATGAAAAAAAAAAAGAATACCGTAAATGAGCCCGACACCCATCTTGATGCTTGCTGTGCTTAAAGAGCAGAGAATGTCAGAGCTTAACTTCTGTAAATTACTGTAAATACCAGCCCCGGAAAATACTCATAATTTTCTCTGCTCAAAAGGAAGGATAAATAATATTATTGTTATTAAATAGATTTTTTTAGGGATACACATTATTGGATATGCCGATATGTTAAAATGTATTTGGCCGATAAAATACTAATACCAATTTAAAGGGGACCACACATGCAAAATTCACTTTTTAATGTTTTTTTACTAAACTTTGGGTATTTACTTCATAAAAAAACAGTCCTTGTGCCAAAAAAATGCACCCAGTGGTTTATTTACTCTAAGTAGATTTATTTATTTTTGATAAATACACCAGGATTCACACTTCCTGCATTTATTGACGTCACAAGCCGCCAGCCAATCAGATCAAACCTGAGTCCAGCCCCTCACCTAGCAACCCCTGGTTAGGCTCAACCCACTTCTGTATTAAACACATGACTGTTGTTTTTCATGATTTCATCTCATCTTTTGTTTATATGTTCTTAATTTCATGTGTACAGCACTTTGTTGCAGCTGTGTTTTTTTAAATGGCTTTATAAATAAAGTATAATTGTTATTTTTATGTTTTAGTTCAATTTTTAGTGTATTTGCGATCGCTGCCAACGCGCAGCCGGCAAAAATTAAACGAGCGGACCACAGGCGGAAGGACCGGGTTCGACGGGACCCTCTTCCGGCGCGATGGAGCGGAGCTTCAACTGTACAGCCTTGCAGCAGCCTCGCAGCAGGCTCGCAGCAAGAGGACCTTCTCCTTACAGATTAATTTACGGGAGACACTTGGTGAACTTTGTGTTGTCTTCACTGGAACAGCGATAACTCCCAAAATCTCATCGCGTGCAACGAGCGGAGCTGGCGAAAACCGGAAGAGGAACAAGCTAACATTAGCTTCGGATTCGGGTGGTCTAATGCTAAAAGGAGCAGCAAACTGCGGCGCGCTCAGACGGGTTTCGGTAAGTTATCTTAAGCTAACACTAACAGTAAGTCAAATGAGTAATAAAAAAAGAGCTAATTTTAAAACAACAACACATTACAGATACTGGCTGTTACAGAGGGCGTGAACAGATCGTTGAAGGGCGTGGACTTCAAGAAACCGGTCGTTCAAAACGAAAGTTAAAAATGGCAGAATTAAAAAGGGTATAATTGATTATCTAATAATTATTTTGTGCATTAAATTGAAGGAATAGGGTCTGGATATCCCACAGAAATACCATAAAAATTTAAAAAATACATCTGAGGTCCCCTTTAAAAAAAAATTCCTACAGAGACTACTGTACATAGCTTTCTCTGCTGTGGAATTAAAATACTACAAAACATTATTCTGTATGGTCTTTGTCAATTTGGCCTGCGACCAAATGCAGATGCCAAAAAGGGGCTGAAAATGATGTAACACTTCAACTTGGATTATGTTTAATGTCATTCATGACATTTAATTACGTTTGAAGTGTTGTAGGATGTCGTTTTCGCTCACATCACTGACGCTGAACAATCATTGCAAATAGCAGTTCTGCTCTCAGTGTCCGATAATAAAAATTTTCACACCACCGTCATTTTCACTCATTTCACTCACGCTGTGATCAGATCAGGTAAGCGCATGTGATGTCATAATGTGCTGGAGCTGCAGGCGTTACTGGTTGTCATACAAAAACTGTGCTATAT
>JBBPBX010014982.1:0-27500 GCA_038048925.1 Garcialebias charrua
GAAGAGGTTGACACGCAACCAACCTCTGAGCTCTCTTCAGTACCGAGCACGCTCAGTCTGAACTCAGAATCCACCAGCTCACGCCACAACAGTGAAAGCGAGTCTCAACCAAGTGCGTATTATGTTGTTGACTTTTTCACCGTTCCAGACTGAGTTATTACAGTAGTCCCTCGTTTATCGCGGGGGTTCCGTTCCCCCCACGATAAGTGGAAAAACTGCGAAGTAGGAATAGTAGTACTAGTAGTAAGTAGTAGTTTATTTTGATATATACCATACCATACCATTTTATTTATAAAGCACTTTAAACAGGAACAAGTCCACACCAAAGTGCTGGACAAACAAACACGCAACAGGCAACACAGACAATGAAGTACAACACGAAAAACATAAAAACATTGCAGATCATAAATCAAACGATCCAATACAAATCAGCTGGCATTGAAAGCGATGGAGTAGTAGTGAGTTTTTAACCGGGATTTGAAAACTGAGAGGGAGGGGGCCTGTTTGATGAGCAGCGGTAACTCGTTCCAGAGTCTTGGGCCTGCTACAGAGAACGCCCTGTCACCTCTGCGCTTAAGGCGAGTTTCTGGAACTATTAAGAGTACCTGATCCTCTGACCTCAAAGCACGTGGAGGGACATATGGGTGTATCAGATCCGAGAGATAGGCGGGGGCGAGACTGTTCAGCGATTTGTAGACATACATGAGAATTTTGAATTGGATTCGAAGATGAACCGGTAGCCAGTGAAGGGAGGCCAAGACTGGTGTAATGTGCTCTCTTTTGCGTGTGCTGGTTAAAAATCGGGCAGCTGCGTTCTGAACCAGTTGTAATCGTGCAATGGTGGCTTGACTGACGCCAAACAGAAGTGAATTGCAGTAATCAAGCCTAGATGTAATGAATGCGTGAATCACTGTCTCCAGGTGCTTTTTGGATAATATGGGCTTCAGCTTAGACAGACGCCTCAGCTGGAAAAAACAGGATTTGACGATCATGTTTACATGACTGTTGAGTTTCATGGAAGGATCCATTATCACTCCCAGATTTTTGACTTTTTGTTTTTCGGACAGGGGTAGAGCAGACAGGTCAATGCAGTGGTTTGAGGTTGTGTCATTGGGAAGGAACAATATGGCTTCAGACTTCTTATCATTGAAGCTTAAGAAATTTAAAGCCATCCAGTCCCTGATGTCAGCCAGGCAGTCGAGCAGAGGTTGAATAGAGCCTGTACCATTTTGTCTTAGGGGGAAGTAGATTTGACAGTCATCAGCGTAGAAGTGGAAAGGTATATTGTGTTTCCGGAAAATAGCACCGAGTGGCAGCAGGTATAAGGAGAACAAGAGAGGACCCAGGATGGACCCCTGCGGAACCCCCCATTTAAGAGCCGCCACTGCAGAAGTAAAATCATTGATGGACACACAAAAAGACCTGTCAGAGAGGTAGGATCTGAACCAGTTTAGGGCTGATCCTGAGATGCCCACCCACTGCTCCAACCTAGCAATGAGGATCTCATGGTCGATGGTGTCGAAAGCGGATGTGAGGTCCAATAGGACAAGCAGCACAGAGTCACCAGTATCTGTGGATAGAAAGATGTCGTTAAAAACCTTCAGTAGGGCAGTCTCAGTGCTGTGGAGGGATTTGAAGCCAGACTGGAAAAGCTCGGGGATAGCGTGATCCTCCAGGAAGCACTTTAGTTGGGACTCAACTATTTTCTCTAGAAGTTTAGAAACAAATGGGAGTCTGGAGACAGGCCTGAAGTTGGATAATACTGACGGGTCGAGGTTTGGTTTTTTCAGGAGGGGTTGAACAGCAGCATGTTTTAATGATTCTCCTTTCTTATATATATATATATATATATATATATATATATATAAAAGTGTTTTAAACCCTTCCCACACTCTTGCAATATTCTAAACTATGTTTCTAAATTCTAAAAGAACACATGTCATGATGTCCGCTCTCTGCCACGCCCACTTCTCCGCTGCAGTCGCATGCAGAGGACGGAGATCATGACATGAACCTCCCTGCACCTGTGGGCTGCACACAGGTGCTAAATCATTGAAAATAATTTATTTTAAATGATCTATGCCGCTCGTGCGGCTCATCCATCAATCAGCCAATTGTGTGTCATGTCCAGTCTTACTTTGGAGAAGAAAAAAAAGCCAAAGAGTGAGTTCGCAAAAGTCAAACCACATAGTAGCGAGATAAAACAGTTAATACTACAAAACTAATAAATTTCTTATCACCGTCATCATTGGGTATTTTTATGTATGGTCACATTTTGTAAAAATGAAGCCAAAAACCCTCAAAATAAACATTGACGTTTAGTCTTATTAATCATAATACTCATTTGGCCTTTTATCAATTTCAAACCTATTCGAAAAGTAAAAGGTTTGTAATAGAAAACTGGTTTTGAAAAGTTAAATTCTGTATTCATTGTGAGTTGGTTGGACTTCTTTAACAGCTTTTTTACAGACTTCTCAGACTAAATCAGATTCAAAACGCTGCTGCTCATATTCTCACAAGTACTGTGGAATTTAAACACGTTCCACCTGTTTGAAGATCTCTGCACAAGCTTCCTGTTGAAATCAAATTTAAAAGGTTACTGCCGGTATATAAACCATAAATGGCCTTGCACAACAGTAAACAAGTGACGTGTTAACCAGTCCTGCATCACTGGGCTACTTTATGCATGAAATTGCTACATCGATAAAGTTTCACTTCACTAACAGTCTTGTGTTTTTGTCATCAGACATGTACATCCTGGATGATGACAAGTGTGACATTCTGGACTCGTCAGAATTCTTCGTAAACTCCAAAATTATCAAAGACCGCAGCCCCTTCACAATTTTGGCTTCTTCACGTTTTGTTCGCTCCCGCTTTCTCAACTCACTGTCCCTCCCCAGCAAGAAACTCCGCTCTACTAGTGATCCTAAAGCCTCTTCAGGCTCTCGCACCCCTACTGAAATGAAGACTGATAGCTTGAGGCGGAACAGGACTGTGACAGAGCCCTCTATTTACAGCCCAAACCAGGGGGATGTCTTCACTTCTGTGTTCAACGGCAGAGGAATGCCAAAGAGTCCAACGGTTAGCCTAGAGACGTCTTTTGTTGGGACCAGGGGGGGCTCTGAGGAGCAGCTGGTGGACGGTAGGCTGGTGAAGGGAGGAGGAGGCTCAGGCCTTGGACTCAGTGGTTTAAGTGGACATGGAGCCATGGAGCACCACAGCCAGGAGAGGGAGCAGAGCAGCCGAGAGCGTCTAGCAGGAGATGGTGGCTCCTCTTCAAGTGGAGGCAATGTGGGAGGAGGTGGCGGGGGTACTCAGTTTAAAAGCCGCAGTCAGAGCTTTAACACAGATACTACGACCAGTGGCATCAGCTCCATGAGCTCCAGCCCCTCCCGGGAGACCGTTGGGAACCCTGAGCAGCCTGAACTGGACTCCGCTGATTGTGTGAGCCTCAACACTGTTGTGTCTGCCAAAACTGTTAAAACACTGCCCTCCCTCAGCCCCCAGGCTCAGACTAACCACATGCCCATGTCTAAGTCCTCCAACGTCTCTCTGGTACCACCGGGCTCCTCGCACACTCTGCCCCGCCGAGCTCAGTCTCTCAAGTCCCCCTCAGTGACCACCATTAAAAGCCTGGCCGATTGCAGCTTCATGTACACCAGCCCCAGGGACGCGCTGGGTTACGCCACGCTGAAGAGGCTGCAGCAGCAGAGGATACACCCGTCTTTGTCTCACAGTGAGGCGCTGGCTTCACCTGCCAAAGACGTGCTGTTTACAGACACCATCACCATGAAGACCGGCAGCCTGGACTCCAGGTTAACTCCTCGCAGGTGGGTCCCACATCTCCACAGGGGCTGGAAGCTGCTTTTTTCTAATGATGGTTTTTGTGTAAAGGGGAAGATGAGTGTTCGCTAACCACCAAACAACATTATGGCATTTTTCTTGCTGTAATGTAGCTTTAACAGATTTATGAAGTTGTTTTTTACAGATGTGAGCGTGTCTTTGCACTTTTTACTTTGTCAGGATATCAGATAGGAGGTGCACCTGTCCAGAACCTACGGTCCCACGTCCACACCGCAGGCTGTCCAGAACATTTGTACCGCGGTGGGTGGACCTACCCAGTGTCCTCCTCAGTAGAGACGCACCTTGTAGCTCCGGTGTTTTCTGCCTTTACTAGAATAGTTCCAGCTCGATTACCGTACTTTGACCTGTAGCGTGTGTGAGCTCCATGTAGACTGAATGCTTTATGATTTGTGCTTTTGTTACAAGGTTTTTAATTAGGTTCACTTTTTTTGTTTTTTTAAACATAACAATTATACATACAATCAAAAAAATGTAAATAAAATAAAATGAAAGGTGGCAGAAGAAGAACTAGTCTTATGAAAACTGCCCCTTTTTACTTAATTCTAATGTAAATCAAATTATATATGAAAAATGTAATTCACAAAGACAATAACAATCTAGCTAAATTAAAAACATAAAAACTCAAACATCTTAATCAAATCAGACAACAAATTAAGTACCGTAGATATATATTAACGATTTCCATATTCTTCCAAGAAACTCGTCTTTATCAGTCTCTTAAATGTACACAGTGATCTGGCATTCTTAACAGTATCTTCCAAACCATTCCACAATCCTATTCCCTGAATTATTGTGGATCGTTCCTTCAAACTAGTACTAAAATAAGGCTTCACAAACATCTCAATTCCTTTAAGAAAATATACACTCTCTCTTTTAACAAAATGTGTTTGAATATTGACAGGCAACATGCCTTTATGTGCCTTATACATAAGCAACAAAATGTTATAATTAACCAAATCATAGAACTTCAAAGTTTTCAGTTGATAAAATAAAGTAGTCGATGGATATCTATAGTTTTTTTTTCATAATAATTCATACAGCTCTTTTCTGTAAAATGAACAAAGGATTAGTTAAACTAATTAGTATTAGTTATAGTTTTAGTTATAGTTTTACACGCTTTACCCCAGACTTCAATACAGTATACCAAATAAGGAACAACTATTGCATTATACAACATAAACATTGCTTTATCAGTGAATAACTCTCTTCCTTTATACAGAACTGCTATCGATCTAGATATTTTTGTTCTCAAATTGTTTACCGGTATGTGAAGTCTCCATGTTAATTTCTCATCAATAATATCACTGTTGCATTTAAAACAAAACGATCAGTATGGAACGTTGTAGTGCAGAGGACAAGAGTGACCGCTGGGATTATTTCAGGTTGTCAAATCACAGAACCTCAGTCCTGCTGAATATTAAAATTGCATTCTTCAGAAAAATGTGAGGAGATATCAAACCTTGATTTAAAAATAAATCATTTTGCTTCATTTATATATTTGCCTCCATGTTGGTGATTGTTCTACATAACAAGTCGTCGTCTCTGTGGTTTTATCCAACATGTTCCTATTCTCTCCCAGCCTCTCCCCCCGGATCCTCTCACACACCTCTCCTCTTGCCCTCCCTAGGTTTCTGAAAGCTCTCAGCTTTGCCTCTCTGGATAAAGAAGAACTACTCAGCCCCATCAACCAAAGCACCTTGCACCGCTGCTCTTCAGTGCGCTCAATGGTCTCTAGTGCCACCTTCGGGTGTAGTGATGACTACGTTGGCCTCGCGCTGCCAATGAACATCAACGACATGTTCCACATTAGGGATTCAACGTACTTTCAGCAGAGAATCAGCCCACCTTCAGAGGAGCGGAAACGCTTCCTTTTTGGTGACGGAGACGGTAAAAACCTGTTTTGTACCTTATTACGGTAACTGATAAACCTGCAAGCGGAAAAAGATTTTTAAACAAATGTGTTTGTGATAACCTCTGCAGGGGATCGGCCTGCTGTCCCGTTACTGAAGCAGCAGTTCAGTATCTCTGAGCTGATCGTGTGCCGTGGTGACACTCCTAACCACTTGGTGGGTTCAGAGGAGACGGGCCTGCAGGATCACACTGAAGAAAACTGCCTGTACTGCGTGGGAGCTATCATCCTCGGATATCCCTCAAAGCCACAGATCAATAGCACACACCCTCGCACAGGTGAGCGCACAAACACACATTCTAGGGATGCACGATATTGGATTTTTGGCAGAAATACGGATATGTTAAAACTTATTTGGCCAATAATCAATACCAATACCGATATTTTTCCCCTAGACCTACTTACAGAGACTGCATAGCTTTCTCTTTTGTGGAATTAAAATACTACATTATTCTGCATGGTCTTTATCAAGTTGGCCTGCTACCAAATGCAGATGCCAAAAAAGAGGTTGAAAATGATGTAATACTATATAATGTATATAAAAAAATCAGTGCCTTTTATATCGGTGAGTTATTTTGACAGAATGACCGATGTTCAATATTTAACTTTATTGCTAATATTGGCTGATACTGATACCATGCCAATAATATTGTGCATCCCTAACACATTTATACCACATGGATCTGCTTTAAACTCGGCACAGAGCACTGGCGGAGTGGGACAACTTTTCAGCCCGGGAGTTTAATGGCCAAGAGTGGCCCATTTTTTCACATTTTAAAAATATTAGGCAAAAATGTAGCCTATAATATTTTTTTAATTGCAATACAATCAACAACTTTTTTTTAGTTATAATTTTTAGTTACATTTTGTTACAATTCAGCAAATCAGGTGGGAAAAAAACTAAATTAGTTGACTTAAAAAACAGAAAAAGATAAGTCAATTCTTTGTTGCTCTTTCCATATCAGACTCAAAGATTACTGAAAAACTCAAAACGTAATTTTGTTGGCTTGAACGTTGGCCAGCTGTCATGAGAAGTTTGCACTAAATACAGTGACAAAAAGATAAACCATAAAACTATTTTACATTCAAAATATTAAATTTGAGGCCAGATAAAATGTCAATGAGACCAGATTTGGCCCATGGGCCTCGAGTTTGACATGTGATCTACAGCATCAGTAAGCGCCTAAGAAGTGCACTAGTTTCTGCCACCATATTTGTTACTTTGTCATTGTCAATGGACATAAGAAGTTCTTTCTCTGTGGACATCAGCATAAATGCCTCCAAATGCTCCTGGTTAAGTGTGCTTCGTAGTCTATTCTTGATGAACTTGAGAGTAGAGAAGCTTCTTTCACATGCAACCTGAGACAATGAAAGGGTCAACAAATATTTGTATGCCAGCCCTATAACTGGGTAGGCATCTGTGAAAAGGTTATACTGTGTCAATATAAGGTAAACACAGATAACACAGTTTCTGCAAGAAGAACAAGCCCTGCTTTCAAGTTCAATCTCTGGTTCAACTGAGCCCTCCTGGCCACCCTGTTCCATCTCAGTACCTATCCTGACAGTGGACTCTTCCAGAGGGGACTTTTTGAGCCTATCCCACTGGGATGCTAGACTGGACAGCTCTGTGTGTAAAGTACTCACTGTGGCTCTCTCATCAAATCTAAGCAGATTTTTGCTTATTTCTTGAAGTGCTGAGCTCTTGAGTCCTTTAAGCCTTATCTCTGAAAAGTTTTTAGGGTCAAGACAAGCAAAATCAGAGACAAGTTTGGCATTGGTTGCAATATGTATGCATATGCATGAGTTTATTTTTATTTGTCTATTAAATGTGTTGCTTTAACATTTTTCTGTCTCCTGTTTTCACTTCACCTCATGCATTTCTGCCTCATTACGTAAATAAGGACTTGTGTGGAAAATTAAAAAAATAATTACATTTAATTACATAACACAAGTCATCTAAGAGTAAAAGTAAAAACAAAAAAATATATAGGCCTACCGGTATTTTAAGCACAGTAAAATGTAAAATTATGAATTAAAATATATAATTTGTTGGAACTAAGCTGGAAAAAAAACATGATGGTCAATTAATTTTTAAAACATGAGATAAAGTTCTAAAAAAGCTAAGTCTGGTCCTCTGGACATTCAAGAAACAAAACAAAACAAAGCAAAAAATGTCCAGAGGACCAGACTTAGCTTTTTTAGATTTTTCTACCTGGATTATTGAGCATGCATCAGGGTATGAGATAAAGTTCTCTTTTAATTTAAATTGTCCTTTGACGTTTATTTATTTATTGGTCAATTTATATATTTCTGCTTTTATTTCTAATTAGGCTGTCAGTTTAGGTCCCACTTGACTTTCATGCATGTTTAGTGACATAGTACAACGTTGTGACATTAGCTTAATTTATTATGCTAGTTTTTAATTTATATCATTACCTGTTGCTTCTTCTGTCTGTCTCTTTGAAAAAATGTCTGTAAGCTTTGCACATTTGGCAGCTTCCTCCGCCTTTCTTTTCTTCAACCTGACTTTTTCAGCTCCACCTGGCCTCTTCCTATCCATTTTTATTGCTAATTAGCAGTTTGGACTCCGCGCTGCTCCATCAGCTGATGTTTTGGAAAATACGTGCTTCGCTGCTGGGTTGGACTCAACCAACGGTGAACTTTCAGGGGTGTTTTTTATCAAATGGTAGCTCCCAAGCTGCCAGCCCAGTGCGGCGCAGTCTCTTAAAGGGATCAGCGCTTTAAGAGGCTGCAGGCTGCAGTCTCTTAAAGTGATCAGCGCTCCCTCCCTTTAAGAGGCTGCAGCCTGCAGCCTAAAGTCAGGGACAAGTCGATTTTGAGCAGATGTATTCAACCGTCATCATTTTCCCCGTGCGCCTATCGGCCCATTCATGACGCAGCCCATCGGGATTTCTCCCGAATCTCCCGATGGCCACTCCGCCCTTGGCACAGAGTAATTATATTTATATATTTTATTCACAGATTATATTGACTTCCCATCATGGGGAGGGCAGAGCGGTCATCGTCTGGAGGTGATGCCCCAGTCCAAGTTCTCCGGGGTGTCAGGCTGCAGTGATGCTGCTGTGTCACAAGGCTCGATCTGCAGCACACCCACACCTGTTGACATTGTCATTGGTAAGAGCTCCAACGCCCACGATGTGTAAATAAAAACAGAATGCACTTATTTGCAAATCTCATAAACACACATTTTATTCCTACTGAAACATAGTAAACACAGCAAATGTTGAAGCTGAGAAGTTGTATCATTTTTAGGACAAATAATGTGATTTTGAATTTGATGTCAGCAACACATCTTTATATACCGGTAGGCTGAGACAGGTCTTCAACAGAATGAAAAACAAGTGGAAGAGCATTTTGCAACTAATTAAGTTAATTAGCAACAGGCCAGTAAGAGGATTGTGTATAAAAATGATTTTTTGGAGAGGTGGAATCTCTTAGAAGTAAAGATGGGCAGAAGTTTATCAGTCTGTGAAAAATGGTGAATAAACATAGTGGATCAATTTCATAATATTTCTGCTCAGCTGGGAAGACTTTAAATATCATCCACCATCATCTACTGTTCGAAATCTCTTCAAAAGATTTCGTCTCAACCTCTGATTCAGGTTCCAGCTGGAAGAATTGGTTACATGTCAACAATTTGGAGTTTCAGTTTGTGTTTGTGCTGTTACTATATTTTTTTAAAGACTAGCACCAACAATGTAAAGAATAAAAGTTCAGCAGACTATTTACCTTGACTGAACCAACAACATTATTGTGACAAATAATAAAACAACACAGATCCAATTTAATCTCTATGTTGTAAGAAAAGTCAAACCTTTTTTTTAGGTGGTAAGGCGTTATCTGAGGACGGCCCTGCCTCTCGAGTCTTGCTGAGGAAGGAGATTCTCCGCCTCATCATCAATCTCAGCTCTTCTGTTGGAACCAAAGGCCATGAAACAGGACTACTGACGTAAGTTTATCTTTTTCAGTCTGTTAACCTCACAGCAGTCAGCCGTAACAGGAAAACCGCCTGTTCTGTGTTGTGTAGGACTCTCTTGCTGCATCATGGGTAGACTTTCGGCTTCACTGTGATTTAAACAGGTGGTTCACGATTAGGGCTGGGCGATATCTCGATATTTTAAGAATATTGAGATAATTTCATATGCGATATAAGACTGGACTATATCGTCTATATCGATATTTCTACGTTGCGTTATAATTAGACTTGAAAATCCATTTACCGTAGTTCTTTTTCTCCCATCTTTGCTTATCTGCACGCGGCCCCTCCTCCCTCATTGAATACAAACACGCAGCACCTCAGCCGCACATGCTCCACTCACTTTCTGCTTCTCCAGGTGGGCGGGAGACGTTTAGCACAACAAGTAAATACAGTATGGGAGATGTGAAGAGCAGCTTAGCTGCTGAACAAAAAGAAAAACAATGACTGTTTTTTGGAGATGGTTTGGATTTAGAGTGTCAGATGAGCAGAAGAAAAATGATTTCTGTAGACAATGCTGAAAACAAGACCCGACGAAAGGTCGGAACTACAAATCTTTTTTCACCATTTAAAGTTAGTAAGTTTTAAAGGTTCACTGACATGATTTTTTTTACTATTCATAAAATTGCTCAAATGATATATATTTTATCATTTATATATGTTTGTTTTTGCAAACAAAATGATAAATCGCTTTAATTTTGCTTTTTGCTTGGACCTTTAAGTAAGTTAAAGGTCCACCGACATGATTTTTTTACTATTCATAAAATTGCTCAAAATATATATATTTTATCATTTTAAATATGTTCCTTTATGCAAACAAAATGATAAATCACTTTAATTTTGCTTTAAAAGTGATTTTGAACTTCAAGCCGTGTTTAATCATGGGAAATCTGATTACACCCGAACGCACCATCTGTGATGTCACACCGGGCAGAGCTCTGGGCTTGTCACAGTGCGCAGGTATGAGCAGCTCCACATGAAGGTAAGTCTGATACAGCATCAGACCTAAATTAGATCCTGTTGTTTCTTGTTCCATCACCCAAACTATTTTCTGCTTCCCAAAATGAAGACAAATAACTCAAATCTTCACATAGATTGATAAATTCATCTGGTTTTAAATTGTCCGCTATTAAAGAGACCAGAGCCCTCTGCCTCTCACTACGTCACAGATGGTGCGTTCGTGTGTAATTGGATTTCCCATGATTAAACACGGCTTGAAGTTCAAAATCACTTTTAAAGCAAAATTAAAGTGATTTAGCATTTTGTTTGCAAAAATTAACATATTTAAATGATAAAATATATATATTTTGAGCAATTTTATGAAAATTAAAAAATCATGTCAGTGGGGCTTTAAGTTATAAGCTGCAGCTCCAACAGACTTAAGCCTCCTTTCCCGAAACAAACCACGGGTCTGAACTCATATAGCTGTGCTGATCCTTATGAGAAGAAAAGTGAGAGGTGGCGCCGTGACCTTAATCAATCAGCAGCTTATCGTATCGCCAAAGAAACGGTCCCAGTTTGACGGCTAAAGCGTTAGCCGTATTGTTAGCCGCTAAGGGCCGTGTCTTTAGCGATACGATAAATTGCTGATTTATTAATGTTGCCACCACTCTGTGCTCCTCTCATAAGGCTCAGCACGGCTAAATGAGCTCTGACCCGTGGTTTGTTTTAAGGAAGCAGACTAAAAACACTCTTGAGCTGCAGCTTCACAGTTCATGCTCCATTCCGCTGTTTTAAATGGTGTAAAAGATTTGTAGTTCCGACCTTTCGTCGGGACTATTTTCAGCATAGTCTACAGAAATAATTTTTCTGCCCCTCATCTGACAATCTAAATCCAAACTAGCTCTGAAAGAACAGTCATTGTTTTGTTTTTCCTCAACAGCAGCTGCTCTTCGTATCTCTCGTGTTTACTTGTTGTGCTAAACGTGTCCGCCCATCTCCTGGAGAAGCAGGAAGAAAGGGAGAGTGGCTGAGGGGCTGGGTTTGTGTTCAATGAGGGAGAAGGAGGGGGGCCGAGTGGGAGAAAGAGACAGCAGGAGGATTTCCAAGTATAAAACTAAATCGTTTTATATCGAGTTACCCAGCAGGATTTTATAAAGCTCTGTATATGTTGTATAACACAATCATTGTTCCACACTTAATCTATTGTATTGACATTTGGGGGAAAGTGTGTAAAACAATTACAAAGCAGCACGGTGGCACAACTGGTAGAGCTGCTGCCTCTCAGCGAAAAGGTTGCCGGTTCAAATCCCGGTCCGGGGGCCTTTCTGGGTGGAGTTTGCATGTTCTCCCCGTGCATGCGTGGGTTTCCTCCGGGTACTCCGGTTTCCTCCCACAGACCAAAAAACATGCATGTTAGGCTGATTGGTGACTCTAAAATTGACCCTAGGTGTGAGTGAGAGAGTGGATGGTTGTTTGGTGTGAGTGAGACAGGTCCCTCTTGTAAATGAGTCCCCGTGACTCAACGAGGCTAGCCTGTATAAATAAAGGTTGAATGAATGAATGAACAAAGCCTATTTTTGTTTTACAGAAAAGAGCTGTAAGAATTATCACTAGAAAGCATTACTGTCACCCATCAAGCATGTTATTTTATCAACTGATGTTATTGAAGTTCCATGATTTGGTAGATTATAATATTTTATCAGTTATATACATGTATAGGGTTCAGAATAACACATTACCTTTAAATATCCAAATGCATTTTGTTAAAAGACAAAGTTGTTATAATCAAGGGGATAGAGATATTTGTAAAACCAAAATACAGAACTAGTTTGAAGGGACGGTCTACCTCAATCCAGGGAATTGGATTATGGAATGGCTTGGAGAATGAAGTTAAAAATGCCAAGTCACAGTTTACATTTAAGAAAATGATCAAAACTGAATTGTTAAAGGGGACCACATATTGGTTTTTTAAATTTTTATGGTATGTCTGTGTGCTATCCAGACCCTGTTCATTCAATTTAATACAAAAAATAATTCTTAGATAATAAATTATACCCTTTTTAATTCTGCCATTTCTAACTTCCGTTCTAAACGAGCTGTTTATGATAATGAGCTCTGAAGTCCACGCCCGTCAAAACTCTGTCTCCGCCCTCTGTAACTGCCAGTATCTCAAATCTGTTGTTGTTTTAAAATTAGCCTTTTTTTATTACTCGTTTTACTTACTGTTAGTGCTAGCTTAAAAGATAACTTACTGAAAGCTGTTTGTGTGCGCCGCCATTAGCTGCTCCTATTATCATGCCCTCCCGAATCCGAGCTCTTCCTCCTCCTTCGGTAACAAACAGCCCGCGTAGCTCCTGCTAGTTGCATGCGGCGCTTTGGTCCACGGTTGCACATCCAATCCAGACAAACGCAAACTTCACAGAGTGTTTCCAGTTAATTTATCCGTATGAGGCAACCTAACCTCTGACCGGACCGGACCCACACTGTCCTCAAAAGCCAGCAGCTAACTGCAGCCCGATCTCTCCGAAAGAAAAAAAAAAAAAAGATGCCGTGGCCGGGACGCGAACCCCGGTCATTTGGGTGCGACACCAGTGTATTAACTCACTGACCTACAGGTTCAGTTGAACAACAGCAGTCCTTCATCGTATAAGAAATACATACAACCACCTACTTTTAGAACGCTGGAGTTTTGATTAGATTTTGATGAAGTGAAAGGTATTATTAAAATAAATAAGTTGCTAATCTGAAAATATATCGATCAGTGGTGCTTGATGGTACAGACTGTCGCCCCGCGAGAGAGTGTTGTGTGTGCACAGTTTTCTGCCGGCTGCGCGTTGGGAGCGATCGCTATTACACTAAAAATTGAACTAAAACGTAAAAATAACAATTATAAAGTATTATTATGTCGATGTATATATCTAGTCTCACCCCGATTTCACCGAAACAAAAGGCTTTAAAAAAAAGGGGGGAAAAAAAAGATGCCGTTGACAGGATGCGAACTCCGCTCTCCTGCGTGGCGTTCAAGTGTCGTAACCGCTCAACCAAACTGACAGTTGTGCAAAAGCAGTCCTTCATCATATAAGAAACAAGTCCAAACCGCGAGAGTGTGTGTGCACAGTTTCAACGAGACAGAGTTCATTCAAACAAGGTAATAAAACATTCTGGTTTTACTCAAGATGTGCTGCTGGCTGGAGCAGGGCTGAGCCCATAGCCCCCCCGGGGGCTAAATAAATGAATAAATAAATAAATGACCGCCAGGTCAGCTCCAAAACTGCTCGGCAACGGTGACGTTTTTTATACTGAAGTGGGTTGAGCCGCACCAGGGGTTGCTAGTTGAGGGGCTGGACTCAGGTTTGGTGTGGGTTGTGGCTACGGTTTGTGACGTCACAAACCGCAGGAAGTGCAATCGGAGTGTTTCTATCAAAGATAAATAAATATACTTAGAGTAAATAAACCACTGGGTGCATTTTTTTAGCACTAGGACTGTTTTTTTATGAAGTACATACCCAAAGTTCAGTAAAAAAAACATTAAAAAGTGAATTTTGTATGTGTGGTCCCCTTTAAAAAATAATAATAATGTAGTAGCTTAATGTGTATTGTATTAGAGTTAGAAAAATTAGAATGAGCTATTCATTTTCTTCTGTTACTTGAAGATTATTATTGTTTGAACTAATTTAAAAAAGCAAAGTCTGGCCCTCTGGACATTCAAAAAAACAAAAACAAAGCAAAACAAAACAAAAAAGTAGAAACGTTTCGTCTTTCATCCAAAAGACTTCCTAAGTCTGAGGTACTGTATTCAGCTCAGTCTTATAAATAGCACCTAATCATAGTGGATCAACCAGTTTGCTGATGACAGCCAAAACCAGCTGCTCAGAACAACTGTGTCAACTCTTGAAACTGTGCCTGCAGTCAACCTACTTCACATATGGGGAGCAATATTATAGGCAGAAACATGGGTGTGCTATGGGGTCTCCAGTTTCTCCTATTGTTGCCAACCTGTACATGGAGGAGGTAGAAAAGAGAGCCTTGACGTCCTTTTCAGGGAGACCACCAAGTCATTGGTTCAGGTATGTTGACGACACCTGGGTTAAAATTAAATCTCAGGAAGTCCAACATTTCACTGATCACATCAACTCTGTGGATAAATATATCAAGTTCACACGAGAAGATGTAAAAAATGGCAGGTTGGCTTTCTTGGACTGTGAGGTCTCAGTTTCTGATAGAGGAAATTTGCAAACTGAGGTGTACCGCAAACCCACCCACACAGACCAGTATTTACAGTTTGACTCCCATCACCCTCTGGAGCACAAGTTAGGAGTCATCAGGACTCTGTATCACAGAGCAGGAGCCAGACAGAAGGAGAAATCACACACAAAACAGGCTCTAGAGAAATGTGGATATCCTAACTGGGCCTTCCTGAAAGCAGAGAAGAAACCCAAACAGGACTCTAGCCAGCCATCAGGTGAAAAGAAGGAACCCAGACCAGTGGTCATTCCGTATGTTGCGGGAGTTTCAGAGACATTGAGACGTTTATTTTCTAAACACAACGTCCCAGTGGCTTTTAAACCCCAAAATACATTACGGCAAAGACTGGTTCATCCCAAAGATCCAGTCCCCCGGCACAAACAGAGTAATATTGTGTATGCTGTTCAGTGTCAGGAGGGCTGTGATCAGTCTTACATCGGGGAAACTAAACAGCCACTGGCCAAAAGGATGGCCCAGCACAGAAGATCAACATCATCAGGTCAGGACTCTGCGGTCTACACTCATCTCCAGGCCAGCGGTCACTCTTTCAGGGATGAAGATGTTCACATCCTTGATAGAGAGGAACGATGGTTTGAGAGAGGAGTAAAGGAGGCCATCTTTGTGAAAAGAAACCGTCCATCATTAAACAGGGGTGGAGGCCTCCGGGTTCAACTGTCCCCCTCTTACAATGCTGTTATTGCTAGTATCACTCAGCCCTCTGTGAATAGCAAACAACCATCAGGGTGCTAACGATCCATCATTAGGCTGATGGTCCTCCTTGATCATGTGAGCAGCTGGTTTTGGCTGTCATAAGCAAACTGGTTGATCCACTGTAGCCGTTTTCGCACTGCACGGTCCTCCCCAGCCCAGCTCGTCCCTGGTTGGCCCAGAGCCCGGCCTGGCCCGCCCTCGCTCATTACGCATTGTGCGGAGAGCCGCCTTGAAGTGGGTGGAGTGTTCTCTTGAAGTGGGTGGAGTGTTCTTGTGTGCGCGCTTGTGTACGCGCTTATGTGCGCGCTTGTGTGCGCGCTTGTGTGCACGCTTGGTGTGTGTTAAGAGGTGGAAAGAGAAGGGACGCTGCTAAAAAATATTTGTTAGCTGAATATATATATTAGTGTTTTTGAGTTTAATGTTTGTTAATAACTGATTACAAATCGGCTTATTTTACATGTGCGTAGCAAGGATTTTCTGAGGGGCGATCCGTTAAAAGATAGAGTGGACCGAGTGAATCTCACTTGGTTCGGTTGAAACTTATTTTACGTTTGTCTAGGGCTGGACGATATGGCCCAAATTTTTATCACGATATAGTTCTTAATTTCAGTCGATAACGATATAATTCGATATCAATATAAACAATATAAAAGCCTAAAAAAAACTATAAACTATACAAATAAATTAATGTTCCCCTTGTATTTGTATTTAGCCTCCAAAAAGATGGAAATCACCATCAAATAAACATAAAATTCTCAACCCAATAATTCTCAGTCGGGTCATCTGGACAGTTTATTTTTTTATAGATACGTTTCATCCTCCATCCAGTTTCTATAAAAAAGAAACTGTCCAGATGACCTGACTGAGAATTATTGGATTTGGTACCTGGATTATTGAGCATGAACTTTCTTGCCATAAAATTCTCAACTTTGTCAATATTAATAGTTTTAACTTTAAACAACAACTTTAAAATTTACAGCATTGAAATTCATAGTTAATTAAATAAAACTTTTGGGTGTCATTATTGATGAGAAGCTGACATGGAAATCTCATGGAAATTACTTAAGAATAAAAATAACAAAATCAATTGCATTACTGTATAAAGTAAAATAGTTTTTGAATGACAAAGTTTTGAATATATTGTATAATGTAATGATTGTTCCATATTTAATCTGTTGTATTGAAGTTTGGGGAAAAGCATGCAAAACTATTACAAACCCTGTTTTTATTTTACAAAAATTAGCTATAAGAATTATTAGTAGGAACGTGTTATGGTCACCCAACAAATATATTATTTAATCAATTGAAATTATTAAAATTTTATGATTTGGTTGAACATAGTATTTTACAAGTCATGTATAAAACAAAAAAAAATATTACCGTACCCCCAAATATTCAATTAAAATTTGTTTAAAAAAGTTATTAAACCCTGAAGGGAATGTAAATGTTTGTAAAATCTTCATTTAGAACTAGTCTGAAGGAGCCGAGTTGTAAATCAGGAAACAGGATTGTGGAGTTGACTTGATATCACCATAAATATTTCTAAAACTATTTGTATGTTTTAAAAGATGATTAAATCAAAGTTGTTGGGAAGGTGTGGTGGTGCAGGTGAAGGTTGTTGTTGTGTTTGTAGTTATTTTGTATTTTTTAAACAAGGGGCAGATATTATAACACTATTTTCGTCTTTCTGCACCTTTTCATTCAGTGGGGTTTTTTTCTGATGAATTTTATTTTGAAAAAGAAAAAAAAACATGCAGCGCTGGGGCTGTTTGTTTCAGTACGTCGTAGTTTCAGGGAAACGTTGGCTCAAACTTTATTGTTCTGACTCCCATCATATTCTATCGAGTGGAAACTCTTCAGATTAAACAAGTTAGATGTTCCCACCGCTAGTTAGAACGACTCCGTCACGTTTTGCAGCCTAAAGAGACCTCGCTGCAGCAGAAGAAACCTGCAGTTTAACAAAACCGAACTACGTCCACACCGACGAATTAGTCTTTCCTCTCATCAGTGATGTCATCTCTTTCTCTTCGCTTGTGAAACTTTCTTCAATCACATTCTGACGGTCATGAGCACTCGTTTTGAAGCGAAAACTTAACGCGCTTTGGAGACTAGCTTAGCTTTTAGCCTGCTACCGCTAACGCCTGCTGCTGGACTGAGCGCTGCGTAACGGCGTCACCACGCATGTTTTGTGTCACAGCTTTTTCTTTCCGGGCGGTCTTCAACCCGAACAGAAAAAGAAAAACGTCAGTGAAACGTTGTAAAATCCTATCGAAAATATGCTTAAACTTCATATCGTTATTGAATAAAAGTATATTGCAATATTTATCGTTATTGAATTATTGTCCAGCACTACGTTTGTCTTATATTGGATAAAAAGATGAGGACTGAGATTTTAAAAAAGGAGTTTGTGAAACTCCTTTTTTTTAAATCCAATAAAAGACAAACGTAAAATAAGTTTCAACCGAACCGAGTGAGATTCGAACCCGCGTCGAGAAAAGGCTCTGCGCGCCAACCCAACGCTTATCCCGTGAGCTACTGGGGATCTTGCTTTTTGTAGGTCCACTCTTTTAACGGATCGCCCCTCAGAAAATCCTTGCTACGCACATGTAAAATAAGCTGATTTGTAGTCAGTTATTAACAAACATTAAACTCAGAAACACTAATATATATACAGGTATTCAGCTAACAATTTTTTTTAGAGGTTTCTGTAGTTAAATTTTAATGAAATTCAGCTCGCGCTGAGGTTGTTGTTAGAACGAGCTGATGACTCAACACGCAGCAGTCCCGCCCCTGCTGCAAACAACAAATCAAATGTGAGCAGTACATGACGTCAAACTGGGCCCGGGAGCTCGGCCCAATCAGAACCTGCGTCGGTGGGGTTCCAAAACCAGGGCTCCCGCCGGCCCGAGAAGGCAAATGCGAACCACACGAACCCGGGTTAGAAGCAGGGTGGAGCCGGGGAGGGCCGTGCAGTACGAAAATGGCTTGTGAGAGGGTGCTATTTATAAGACTGAGCTGAATACAGCTTCTCAGACTGAGGAAGTCTTTCGGACGAAAGATGAAACGTTTCTACTTTTTTTGTTGTTTTGTTTTTTTGAATGTCCAGAGGACCAGACTTAGCTTTTTTTTTAGATTTTTCTACCTGGATTATTGAGCATGCGTCAGCGTAGTTTGAACTACGGTAATTGTTTGAAAAATGGGGCAGATATAATAAGATTTTATTTCTTCTTTCTGCTGCCTTTCATTTTATTTTTTGTATTCTTATCGTTTATGGGATTGTTTTGTATTGTATTTTAAAATGAATAAATTTATCAAATTTAATTTAATTATAATTTAACTTATATCGCAAAAAAAATTATATTGATATTTTTAAAATATCGAGATATCGCCCAGCTCTACTGTTTACTATATGTGCCTGTGTGACAATTAGGACAAAGCTTTGACTCAGAAATATATCTTTGTTACTTTATGGAAAGAAAAAAATATTGAGATAAATAGCATATATCGCTATTCGTCTTAAAATATTGAGATATTAATTTTGGTCAATATCGCTCAACTCTGTTCACGAGACAATGAATGATGGGAAATGAAGTTACCCAGCAGGACTTTGCAAAATTACAAAATGATTGATGTGTTTTACTTGTTAGTGGTTTAATTGTTATGCTGAAAGGTTTTTATCTTTTCTTCAGGATAAAAGAAAAGTTTCCGTATGCGTTTGATGACATTTGCCTGTACTCTGAGGTTTCTCACCTCTTAGCCCACTGTATGTTCCGCCTGACCTCAAGACGCTTCATACAAGAGCTCTTCCAAGACGTGCAATTTATGGCAGTAAGGGATCAAACAATCCTCTGTACCTTGTCTGAATCAGACTCCCAATCGTTGAGTGTTTTAATCTTTGTTTGTCCTCCTCTCAGATGTACGAGGAAGCAGAGGCAATGCTGATGAAGCTACCGAAACCTGTTGACGAGGACGCTAACCCTCCTGCAGAGTCCTGATCCTCACTGGCCCACCCTGCTCTGTGCACAGCTGCAGTCCCGCCTCCTAACAATCATGGAAAGAAAGCAAGACTGAGGCTCAGACAGGAAAAAGTTGGGCATGTTTCTGTTGCTTAAAACTGTATTGTCATCAAGGACAAAGGAGGTGGTCGTCACCCAGCGTTCATCAAGCAAATATGAGCCGGAAGCAAAAAGACGTCGGTTTCTGTAAACAAATTTACCAACACAAAAACACGGAGCCAAATGCTGTTCTGACATGGGGTCGGCAATCTTGACCAACACTTGATACATACCTGTAATGCTAAAGGACGAGCTGGATCATTAGGACGCTTTGTTTTAAAAACGTGTATTGTGTTATTTTACAGATGAGGTGGTTTTCTGTCATGGAGAGAATTAGGCATGTTGTCAGGTCTACCTGGAGGTTCCTCAGACCATGCGTTCTTTAACAAAACACTAAGGAGGGATCCTGCTGTTTTTAACTCTTAACTCCAGCCTTCCTGCTTGTTAGCCAGATATGTGCTTTTGCTTCTCTTTCCTCACCACTTCCTACAACTTTTAGCCTCTTGTCAGCTCATTACCTTTCACTTTCCTCTATCACAGACAATCAAACATCACTAATGTAGTTTCTAAAGCATAATATCTACCACCTTTACTCAGTAGATAAGAAGCATAGCATGCAAGTTAATGGTAGTTTGTTCCATCCTTTACTTGCTTAGGACCTTTTAATGTTTTTTCTTCAGCCGTTGCATTTCTATCAGACCTCATGAAGGTGGTCTTTTGAAAGACGCTTACTTGTGTAAGTTGTTTATCGAATGGTCGAATGATGACATTTCTAGCACCAAACTGCACACAAACGTTTCCAAACTCTTTCATAAACCTCGCAGCTTCTTATCGCAATACCTTCTTACCTCCCGCACATCACTTTTACTGCATGTTCAACAAGCATGGCAAAGTTGTGACGCCACCTTAACATACCGGTACTTCTTTGAAAACCTTTTGTTTTTCAGCAGGTTGCCATCACATGCTGCCATACACTGTAGGACTATAGTTACCCCAGGATCTTTTCCCACAATGCAATATATCACTATGTGTCATTTGATGAGGAGGAGAAAACGGAGGAGAGCGGTGCAGTGCTATGACTAAAGGATTTGTAAAAGGTTTCCATGGAAACAAGGTTCTCTGTTTCCATCGGCTCGTTTTTGCTCAAATGCTGCTACACAAATGGACTCGTAGAGAGATGATTCATAGATCTGCTGAGTGATGTCAGACCTGATCTATTATATGTCTGTACCATAGTGAGCTCAACCAGAGAAGAAGAAAATGTTATTTATATTTTTCCTCAAGACTGTATAATAATTTAATTGTTTTTTTGTTTAGTTTTTTGCCTGAATTGTGGTTTCCCTTGTATAATGTGTACAGTATGTTTTGGGGGCATTGATGACCTAAAGAAACATACAATCCTATCAAAGGGATGCATTGTTAATAAAAACAAAATTTGAAACACCTGAATTTTTTTTTTTGGTTTTTTTTTTTCGAAAATCACCCAACCCCTCAAAAAATGCTTGATTATTTTTTTAGGTTAAAATTGAGCAAAAATTTCACAGAATTGAGATGATTCCTGTTGTTAAAGTCCAGTATCAGAAAATGTTGTAAAGGTTAGAGCTTCATTCAATTCTGATCACTTATCAGCTCGTTTGTCTCACAGGTCTTTATCAGCGTTGGAGACTGGTATCAGTCTGAC
Organism: Garcialebias charrua; assembly: GCA_038048925.1. NCBI lineage: Eukaryota > Metazoa > Chordata > Actinopteri > Cyprinodontiformes > Rivulidae > Garcialebias > Garcialebias charrua. Next base: position 21,405 of record JBBPBX010014982.1, read on the forward strand.
CTGGCACCAGTGTGATCAGACAAGTGTCTATGACGAGCCTGCAGGACTGACGTGAACTCACAACACTGATTCTGTTTTTGGGCACTACCTTTATTACCGTACACTTCATAAGCTGTAACTTAAGTTTGAGCTTCAGGGAACTGCAGAGCTTATAAATGTGTTGGGGCAGCATATTTCACATTTTCATTCCAAACTCATCAGCTACTGTGGAGGGAGAGGCTCCGACACAGCCTGTACCAGGCTTTGACCAAATTCAAGAGATCTTTCTAACAGCGATACAGCCAGTAAAACAAGTGGTCCACTGATGAAGGATTTGAAAAGTGAATGTTTGTAGATTTTGAGAGGAGTGTTTTTCTGGACTAGAATTGAACAAGGAATGCAGATAAACCTTAATATTTTTATTGCAAGGTATTCATGTGGCATAGTGGCTCATTGGTAGAGCTGTTGCCTCAGCGAGAAAGTCGCTGGATCAAATCCAGGCCAGGGACCTTCCTGGGTGGATATTCGCTCCTTGCATGTGTGTGGGTTTTCCTAGATGCAGCCACACCAAAAAGTAAGTTTGTTGCTTATTTTTAGTTATTCAACTCATGGTTTCATGTGGTGGTGGCCATGCTGGATTTTGACATGGCAACCCAAATGCCTAAATGCAGCTATACACACCAAAATGGAGGTTCTATTCAATTATGTTCTCGCAGTCACAACACAGACTATGAACAGTAAAAAGAAAGTTACAGAAATTGCATTTCCTGTGAAAATGCAGAATTGAAAAACTGCTGAAATTAGCTTTAAAAAATGCTGAAATGGAAGAACAAGCCTAAATTAGCAGAAGAAAGCAGAAAGAACACTTTGCTGAAATAAGTTTAAATTAGTACAAACATTAGGAAATTAGCTAAAACTGAAATTGGCAATAAAAAAATGGAAGAAAGGTAGCTGAAAGACAGAATGAAGCTTAAACTACCATGATGTAAGATGTAAGCAGAAGGAGCGGAAATGAGTTAAAAGTGGAATTAGCTGCAAAAGGTAAAATTTGCACACACAAAAAAAAACTTGCTGAAAAAGCAGAAACCAAAGCTGAAACAAGATCTAAGCAGAAATTATTGAAAAGAAGTTACTGTATAATTAGGCTGAAAGTAGCAGAATTACCACAGACATTTTGACTTTATCTGAAAACAGACAAAATTATATAGGCCTATGCTAAAAAGGTAGCTGAAAAGGTAGAACAAGCTTAAGTTTGCATAAAGCAGAAATAACACGTTTGCTGAAAGAAGCGAGCACAAAAAAGTGGAAATGATCTGACAAAAGCTGAAATTCCCACAAAAAAACACCTGAAAAGTAGCTACAAAAGCTAATTAAATTACCAGAGGCACATTTTTGCTGAATTAGGCTGAAAAAGTTGAAATTACTGCAAAAAAAGTGGAATTAGCTGAAAAAGCTAAGTTTAGCATGAAAACAGCTAAATGGTTGCTGAAATAGCAGAAAAGGCTGAAACACAGAAATGAACTGATAGGACCATAACAAGCTGAAATTAGCAGAAAGAAGTTATAAGAAGCACAAAAATGTAGTTCGCAGAAATAATCAAAAATGAGCACAAACAGCTGAAAGTAGTTGAATTTTTTTTTAAATTTGCACAGAGAAGCTATAGCCTGGTTAAAACCAGACTCTTGTCCTTCACTTCGCTTTGGACCAAAGCGAAGTGAAGGACAAGGGTCTGGTTTTAACCAGGCTACAGAGAAGCTGAAGCAGAACAAAATGTGAAAGAAGCAGTAAAAGGTTGTAAACGGATCTAAAGATTTGAAGGATCGTAAAAATGAGCTCAATTCATTTTTTCGGAAAAAAAAAATGTCAGAAAAGACTATTTCAAAAAGCTAAAGTTGCACCAAAATAGCTACACTTCTGAAAGAGCTGAATTTACTTGATTTGTTGAAATAGCACAAAAATTGCGGAACAAAAAAGATGCTGAAAAATGTACAGAAGAAAAATGGATCACAATAGTGTGAATATGCTTCATAAACATTCATACTATTATAACTTTCCATACACAGTCAGTTCTGGGGTGGAGGTGGGGTTGAGTTGCCTCAGACCCTCTTTATTTCACTTACAGGTAACTCTTTTTAATAACTCAGTACATATACAAGAAGGGACATTTTTAGCTTTTTAGATTGAAACAAATACAAACTGCCTTGAATAAAATAGCATCGCCTTCAGTATATTTATCTATAGATAAATACTAATGTGCTGCGACTGCTGTGGAAGGAAATACAGATTTGGAGTCAACAAATACATTTAAAAAAGTGTTGTTTGAAACAAATAAATTAGAAACACGTTAAAACCTAATACATTTTGCATTACATTTGTAACGTCTAATTACCTGTCTTGAAAATAAAATCTCATAGCAAAATATAGTTCTAACATAAACATTTAGTCCGCTTAGCAAACGCTTTAAACATTCTTTGATGATTTAACATTTTCTAGCTTTTACATCATAGCACATTAGAAAGAAAAAAAACTAGTCAATGCTGGAGTGCGTGTTTCATGGGTTCCCAACCATGGTCCTTGAGGAACACCATCCTGCATGTTTTAGTTGTTTCTCTTCTCCGACACACCTGATTTTAATGAAAGGATGATTAACAGGCTTCTGCAGAACATGAGGAAGTAATTAAATCACTGAATCAAGTGTGTTGGAGCAGGGAAACAACTAAAGCATGCAGATGCTGTTCCTCAAGGACCAGGGTTGGGAACCCCCTGATTTAAATCTCACTAAACAATGCCCAAATAATATTTTTTTACACTCACACAAAATAATTACCGTACATTCAGCACGCGTATAAAATAGGTACAAAATGGAAAAGTCTAGATCCAGCTGGTTGTCGACTGTCATTGCAGTAGCCCGTTGTTGCATTATTCCCAGAAACATTGCACAACTGTTCCGTGTTATCATTTGTCCCACAAGTCCATTTTTGATTGAGGTACTTAGGTTAATGATTTCCATTTGAAGCCAAAAACACATGTCCACGTCTGCTCGGTGTCCTTGTCTGTGTCCATTCTTGCTCTACGTGACGAGTGCTTCACTCAGCGGAGCTAGAAAACTGTCTCTGTGGTTTACGCTCAGAAATTATCAATTCTTTCCTGCTTTTCTGTTGTTTGTGAGGGTTTACTGTTGACCTGTGAGTCAGGCTCCTGCTTTATTTCAGGTGACCCTTCGTAGGTAACGTTGTCGTACATTTCTCTCATTTTGATTGTCATCTCCAGGTTTGGCTTGGTCTGCTGGACCTGAAGCAGGATTGCTTTGTTTACACCAGGACCTGATGAAAAGAACCAGTGTCATTTACTGTAGTCTCAACTTACTGTTGCAATGTCAAAATAAAAAATAAAAACAGTGTACATACCAAAATAACTGAGTAGCACAGGGAGGAATATGAGTCCATGAGCCATCCCCAAAAGTGTGATGACGAGATTTAACCGGAAGAAGAAAATCTGGATGAGCTGAGCTTTGGCAAAAGCCAGGACGATGATGCCGGGCAGGTTGGTCATCGCAACACCAGCAAACACCTTCAAGGAAAACAAGAGGCTCATTGAACTGTTACTTTATGATGTGCATTTAAAGACTGCGACGCCATGTTTGTTTCTCTGAATTTAGTCTGAAAAGTCAGAAATGATGAGTTGCTGAAGTTTGCAGTTCACTTACTGCACTGCCCATGTTGGCTGTAGCCTCCATGGCTCTTTCCACGTGGGTGGTCTTTATGCTGAGCGCAAAGGCCCTCGTCATGTGGGACACAAACTCCACAGAGATGCCCACCGCCTGCAGTCAGTACAATTCAAACATGTGTCATTTAAATTAATAATGTGAAAGTGATCACTATACAGGATAAGTATCTGGAGGTTCAGTTGTTTTGCCCTCAGCTGTTATTATTGGGCTTTCCACAAAACTGAAAGTGGCCATTATGTTTTTCCCTGTGTCTGTTAGCAAAATATCTCAAAAACTACTGGACAAATTCAAATGAAACTTCCAATAAGTAATTATTAGATTAACATAAAACTGAAAAGCTTTCGGAGTCAACTCGACTCAAGATGTCTGCCACAGCACAGCTGACCATAAAGACACAAAATTAGCTGTAAATCAGTCCGTTTTACAGATACTGAGCTAAAACTTGCTGTGATAGTTGCCAATCAGTAAGATCTTTGTTTAAAATGTTGCCAATTATCATTTAGAGTCAATTATGTAGATTAGCAAAAAAAAATCACAGACCACTGGACGAAATTTCAGGACGATTATCTGTTTCACAGTCTGTCTGTACCTCCCTGTGCACACCGGTCCCCAATCCTTATCACTACCGGTGTTTCCCCTCTCGTCTCATTAGTGGTAGTTTAAATCATCTATCTGTTCACTCCTTTGGTGTGCCAGCATTGATCTAATCCAGGGGTCACCAATGTGGTGCCCACGGGCACCCGGGTGCCCCCAAGGACCATTTGAGGTGCCCTCGGACCTGTTCTAAAAATAACACAACTCACTACTAAGCTGCATTTAAAATTTCATTTTATTCAGTTGTTATTCTTTTTTTGTATTTATATATATTTTAAAATGTCTATCTTAAAAATATGTTCTTAAAAATATGTTTATTATACTTTTTTTTTTTCAATTTACGCTTTGTTATTTCCGAAGAGTTTATCAAACTGGTGCCCTTTGTATGACTCCGTACCCACAAAGTAGCTCTCAGTTTCGAAAAGGTTGGTGACCCCTGATCTAATCTCTCACACCTTTCCACAGTGTCCTCGGTCTGGTCCTCTCTTTTTGTCCTGAGTACATTTTGCTGCCCCGACAGCACTTTATTTTGTTCAATAAATTATTGTTAATTTTTTTACTTCTCAGTCCTCGTGCCTCGGCCTGGACTTGGGTTTGACACCCAACACCAGATCGTAACAAATTTAGTTAAACTTTTAGGTAAAAATGATTGGATTTACTTCTACAACCTCATTCGAGATGGCCGCCATAGCCATGTGATGTTAGAAAACACAAAAAAATGTACGTAACTTGGTAAGTTTTACAGACACTGTGATAAAATCTGGTCAGGTAGTAGCTGCGTACTATTCATGACACATGAGCTAACTGTAACGTGCCACAATATGGGATGAGTTTGCAAATTGTGTTATTTCCAATATTTGGCCAAAACACAACCACCGGTACATCATTTTCCAACATAAAATGATTTTAGTCTGAACTCTGGCATGAAAAGCAGTGGGCGAAATGCTCCCAGTAAAGCAGACTGTACTGAAATTATTCAGTTCTACAGGCTGTCGATCAGTTTTGACGATGTTTTGATAGAAATATTTTTGAGATTTGTGTTTTTTAATGACCTCTGAGTGGAGCGAACATCACCAACATTTTGTGCTGTTTTCCAGGATGCCAATCCAAACACTAGTACTTTGGTATTGTTATCTTTCAGTACCCCTGAAATCCACATTAGAGACATTTTCCTACCGTGACCAGATTGATCAGGGCCACTGCGTTGTAGTCGATGCTCCATAATGTCATGACGCCAACAGTGTCCACGGTGATCATGATGATAGTGAGCAAGTTGAGCAGGCCGGAGCGCAGATCCAAGCCCAGCAGCAGGCAGCAAACCACGAAGGTCGGCAGCAGACACAGAGAGATGTTGAAGAGTCCTTCGGGCACGATGGTCAGGTACTGCTCATAAAACACATTAGTGATCCTGGAGGAAGCAGAAAATAAGACGATCAAAGGCAGCTTAACCTTCATGGTTGGTTTCATGTGAATATTTTTAGGACAGCAGAGCGTTTTGCAGAGTTTTAGGAGCCGGCAGGTGAACTAAAGTGCATACGTGTAAGGGAAGACTTCGAAGTCAGGCGAGGTTCCTGGAACTTTCCTCATGCTTTCGGTGATGTTGGCGGCCAACTCTCTGGCTTTTAGCAGAGCGGCGGTGAACTCCTGGGAGTTGGTCAGAGGCGTGTGGTACGCCATAAACCGAGAGGCTACAACAGGAGGAATGAGTCACTAGCACCTGTCCCACATTAAAAACTGTAACACTTCTGACTATAACCAAGACATCTCACCTATTATTTCTCCTCTTTCATTCCTCA